>VDFB02293104.1:367173-543256 GCA_007258455.2 Sequoia sempervirens | reverse complement strand
TACTATGCTACTCAACCAAGTGATAGAGGAGAGGAGAGGGAAACTTACGACCTCCACCAAGAGCACTCAAGGCTACTTGGGGAAGAAATGAGAGGAACTCAAGCCTCTGCTGCAATGGTGTGGTCCCAAATGTGCTCTATCAAAGTGATGGAGTGATCTTTTTGCTACAATAGAGTGCTTGAATGCTTGAAGTGGGTGACAGTGGATGGAAAGAGTGTGAGTATGGAAGTTTGAAGTGTGCAATAACTCAAAAGAAGTTGTGAGGAGTCAGATTGAATGTTGAAGGGTTGAATTTGAAGAGGGAATGAAGAAAAATGGCCATATTCGAGTCGGTTGGCTGAAGGGAGTGTTGCAACTTCATTGGCAATGAGAAGCGTAACACCTCTCTAGGTTCAACCGTAAGAATTTTCTAGGGACGTCTATGCACCACATGGATATCTATGCACCATGTGGATGTCTTTGTGCCACATGGGCATCCCCAACATATAATTTTCCACTGACACTCAAAATAGGTGCCAAGTGGATTTCCAGCAACAGGCTTAGGTGGAATTAAGCCTCTAAACTTGGTTTTCTAAGGTGGATAAAGGAAAAAAGGGGATTTGCATAGGGGATGCAAATTCATTCTTATACAATATATATATATATATACATATGTCATGTACATGTGTACATGTATGTACATATATACATACATGCACATATGTATGTATGTATATGTACACACTCATACACATATATATGTACATACATGTATGCATGTACATACATACATACACGTGTACACATGCACACATATAAATATATATATCTATATATATATATGTATTGAAAGTCTCTTTGGAGTTGTCAAATTTCTTATGTTATCTAAGTCGTTACATGAACTATTGAACATGTATATAGATATATAAAGTTTGAACTATCTCATTCTAGATATATTTAAAGTTAAAAATATTTTGAGTTTTGAAACTTGGAAATTTTGTTTAATTTAAACATATATTTGTTTAAATAGTTTTAAAATTTAAAATTTAAAATTGTTTAACATCATGTATATTTTATTTTAATGATATGCAAATCTCTATCTATTTACACACACACACACACACACACACACACACACACACACACACACACACACACACACACATATATATATATATATCATAGCCAATGAGGGATCTTATCATTCCCATCATTCTAAGCAAGATGCTCAAACTAGATCAAATTTATTTCAAGATAGTATTGCTAGATTAGAGAATGCTCTAAAATGTTTAGAGGAAACAATTCACAACTCCCCCAATTTGGCTAATTGAGATAGATTAGTCACTATTAGACATGAGATTTATAATTTAATGATCAAGACAATTCGATCATACAATCCTTATGATGAAATTAGCATTGAGCAGTTTTATTTATCTCTTTCCAGGAGTGTTACTGGCACAGTGAAACATAGAGAAGTTTCCATATTAGTTTCAGGTGATAATGTGTTATCCATTTTCCCATTTTATAGAGGAAAAAATAAAATTAGAGGATATGTGGTTATGAGGTGTATAGATCCTCTTGTTGCACCATTCATATACCCTAGATGGTTGGAAGTGCATCATCGATGGCCTCACAATGACGAGCTGCCATAGTATTTTATCAAATAGCTATATGTAGAATTTCATTTACATATAGAGGTGGACTACACATCTTATCCTGAGCATATTGGCCATGGTAAAGGCTGTTCCACAGTTTAGATGTGCAAATTTACCACCACCTATGGACAAGACGGAATTAGTTGGCCCAAAACTTTAGGTTTTACCAATTTTTTTTGAATTGGCAATAGTAGGGGAGGCAATAGCAGGCTCAAGTCAGAGTCAAATTTTTGATAACATTGCCTCTATTACGATGCAGATTGATTAGATTTCATCTAATTGAGTTGGTAGATACTTATTACGCCTACAGATTAGTCTTCCTCCCATTGAGGCTACATCTGCATTGTATGATCCATTTATTCATGTTGATCTACCTACTCTTTCAGATGTCGAGCAGATGACCCACACAACTCTCTGTATTATGTGTAGAGTCTTAGTTTTGAATTTACTAGTAGCATATTGGGTTATCAGTGAGGACCATGGGATTGCTCTTGACTAGGTACATGAATTTATTAGATGGCGATATCTTGGTACACATATGAGCCACGGGGTGGAAAATATAGAGGATATTCCACATCATCCTACAAGATCCCATGCACATCATGTTTCTATTGATCCTTTAGCTTGTCCAAGTAGTCATTAGGATGTTACAGGTCACATTGAGGCTACTGTGGCACCTGACCTTATCCATGGGACATATAGTCAACTTCTTTTTGCCACTGATGCTATACATGATACAAGTCCCCCTGCGATGTCTTTATATTCTCGCGATCTTAGTGACATTGGTAGAACCATAAATCAAGCATGACAAGTACTTAAATATAATTTATAAATATAAAATTGTGTTATGGAAAATTATGTAATGCATTTTTTAAAGTCTAGTTGTTTAACTCTTGATTGAAATTGTCTACTTGAAAATTTTAAGCACTATGGTGATTTGTCAGACTTTGGAAATTTGGAGCACGATGGCAATCTCACATAGTATGCAATTGAGGTACATTTAAATTTAATAAGAAATTTAATTACTTGATGTACAAGTTTGAACACATTGAACCAAGTACATTGTACAATTTTTGATAATTTTACATATATGTACACATATATATATACATGTATTAAAAAATAAATTTTAACATGTGTGCATACTTGAACACATGTAGGTGTTGGGATGAGGCTCAGGACACAGATATCGGGCCATGGATTGAGGGAGAGATCAAGCCATGCATCGAGGGAGAGGTCGAGGGAGAGATCGAGGGATACATTAGGCCAGAGATCTGATGATTCTATTCATACCAAACATCCCTCTCTTTGAGATCTATTTTATAGTATTACATGTTTGAGATCAAATTATTATGTTGGACACACTTTTTATGATTTATGTATTAAAAATTTGCATGTACTGTACTTATGTTTTATGGTACATATACTTATTATTTACATCACATTCATACATTTATGTTTTACGGTTTGAATAGGTTTGTTATATACAGGCATAATTATGGTTTGAACACTTACATTACATCTATAAATACATCATGCATTATTAATTTATGGTTTTACACTTAAGTTCAAGTACCTTTAAAATTTAAATTTATTATGGTTTGTTCAAATGCACTTGTACATCTATTTACATTGTGAAATCATAATGTTTTCCACTATCTAATGGTTGCTATTTGTAAATTTGAAAATATGGAAATGTGCAATTAATTTAAATAAATAGAAATGAATTTGTCTTTAATAAATAGGTCAAGAAATATAAATTTTTTAATGCAAATATGCTTGAGATTAATGCCATATTTAAAAGTAGAACATAAAAATACAATCTTGGAAATAGATGATAACTTGAATTCTTAGCTCTAAATGTTCATTTTTAAAGTTACTCTAGGTTAAATACATAAATTTTGCATATATCATGCTATAAATGAACTTAAGAATTCCATATAATCTAATACACATGTTCATTTGAATGTACATGCTTGAAGAATTCTTGAACTAAATGATTAGCTATACTTGTGTCCAGTTGAATGTAAATGAAATCAAATATATTCAAGTGAACTTAATAATTCCATATAATCTATAATAATGTGTTTAGATTTACATTTTATTTACTCTAGGTTAAATGAATGTAAATGAATTTGATTATGCTTGCAAAGAAAGTTCAATCTAGATGGTCCATGAGCTATAAGTGGAGTTGAATGTAAATGAAATCAAATTTATATTCTCAAAAGCTTAAGAATTCCATGGAACATTTAAAATATATGCAATTGAAAATTGATATATTTAAATATCAAGTTATGCACATAATATTTAAGTATCTAGATCTTCCTGGGTGACAATTCTATATAAATTAAAAATTGATCAATCCATATATAATTATGTCAAAGATGGACCATTACATACATGGTCTCAAGCTATACATGGTACAAACAAAGTACCATCACTATGATTCACTACAATTTTCATATATTCTAATGCACCTTGAGGTGAACAAGAAAGACCAATCCAAGAGAACCTGGATACAATCTAACATTCACAAAATGGATTTGATAACTATACTTAAGATAGGCTAATGTTCTTAAGAAAATTTGGATTAAAGATGAAATCAAATTTTAAGGGACCTTGATTTTTTATAGGAGATTGGATTTGAAATGAATGATAGTCTAGATTAAGGAAAAGGTCCCTAGATGTTGAAAGCTTTGGGTGATGATGAAAGGAAAATATGATGTATGGACTAGATTGAGACCTTAAACAAATTTTGATGTTCAATTGATGATTTTTATTAAGGATGGAGAAAGGATGTATGGTTCAGATGGATCTAGATGGATAATTTAAATGATTATATTTTGGATGAGGATAGATGGATTAGATTCTATTCCATTTGATTAGGATTATATTAGGTTGATAATGTGAGTAGAACATGATAATGAATGATTAGGTCTGAAGGGATGATTCTAGGATGATTATGGTTAAATGGGTTATTACCTAATAAGGAGATATTAACTTGATGATTAGGATAGGGGATGCTTACCTGATGAAAATAATCATTAGGATGTGATGATTAGGATACATGAAAAATCTAGATGATCATTTAAAATTATTAAATGTCACATTAAATTAACATATAAAAAATAAAGTTCAAACTAGAGACAACATGTATGTCTAGATTCCTCACCACTCAAACACCAAATCAACTATAATAAACTTGTGGATTTTAATTCTCAAATGAAATGAAAGATGAACATGAACTTAAGAATTCCATGGAACATAAATTTAAATGCAAAATTGGAACATAAACTAGCTTTTGTACAAATTGCACATATGTATATTCAATCTAGCTCATATACAAGTGGAGTTGAACAAATATTTATTCAAATCTATTTGAAAGTGAAAGTTTAACAATTCCATGTCAAACATAAAAATACAATCAAGGGATCTAGATGATTTAAAGGAATTTAGGAAAAAATGCGAACTTTTTAATTTAGTCAAGTTAGGTAAATCTTGAGTAAATTGTGCATGTACATATATATATGTATGATCTAAGATTCAACAAATGAAATCAAATATTCTTGAGTGAACTTAAAATAATTCCATTTCCAACATAAAAATGTAATTGGAAATAGATGATTAAAAAGGAATTTAGGAAAAATGTAAATGAAAACATTTTTAAAGTCACTAGGTTTTGTATCAAGCATATATGATCTAACATACATTATTTAAGTGGAGTTTCAAATGTAAATTATGATTTATCAAAGATTCTTGAACTAAATTAAGAATTTCACATGGAACAAATTTATTTAAATACAATTCCAAAAATAAATGACCAAGCCTTTGAAAAAAAACCATTCTAAATCAAGTCACATGTCCAATAAATATAAATATATTATAGATCTAGATCTATAATTTAAGTGTAAAAACATATACATATACATATATCTAAAAAACAACTTAAAGCTCCTAGTACATAAAATTTGGATCCTCTCTATCTTTAATTATCTTTAAAATATTTTCATGATATTTAATAGGAAACCTCCACTTTTGTTTGGAACGTCCTCTTTTAGGTAAAATTTCTAAATTTATTTTTGTTGCCAAAACTAAGTGACTGTAATGTAGAACCTTCTTTCCTGGCCTATAATCAACAAATATAATACCATTTTTATCTATCTTTGTTTGTTGATAATATGTGCCCAATGTGATTCTCTTGTCCATCACCTTATGTCATCGATTCCACCAATTTGATTTTTGGTTGTGTACATCTTAGTAGATAGTAATCTACACCTTCTACATTTTCAAGATCTGCAACTACAACAAAAATATCTCCTATACACACACCACATATATACATAAAGTAAATACATAAATAAGTTGTAAATATATTTTTAATATATATATAAACTTATATATATAAACATGCTTGAAACTTCCTTACAAATAGAATATATAATTAAATATTTATTTTAACTAAATTAGATACATGTTTTTAATCAACTAAATATAGTAGATCATAGACATTGACATTGTCTTCTTTAGCAAAAGGAGGCATTGATATTAATTGTTTCATTTCCCTTTGTGGAACATACCCATCTCTAATATTTTGACATTGATCAATATTTGCATTGTCCACAATGCAATCAACACAAAAACATGATTTTTCTCTCACATAAATTGCATAAGGCCTACTACTCCCAATATAGTCATCAACGCTCTACATGCAACACTTAAAACACTAGGTCAACTCTTCTTTTCAATACATTCCAATGCTTCTTGCAAGTTTTCAACAATTGTTTGTTTTAAATTTGATGACCTTTCCTATTATCAACCCCTAACAACTCCAAAATAGGGGTCATTTATTTTCAACTAAATAACTTTAAAACTAAGTGTTCCCTTCCAATTAGAGATTTTTCTTCAAAAAATTCATCCCATATTTTTTTAGAGTGTAATTTTAATGTGCTTTTAGATAACATATCTTCAGATCAAATATTATTGAAAAGAGAATCATCATCCATCTCCATCATATTTTCCATACCATAGTCCAAAAAATCTATATTACTAGGTTTAGTTGATCTTGTACCTATACATCACCTTGATCATCAATATTTTCTATGGGTTGTTGTTCAGTAGATGTTCCTTCATCTGCTTCTCTTTATTTGTCTTACTCGTGTTTGATCATACTTCCTCAATCTAATCCTTGGATTTTCCATCACAAATTGCACTCAAATTTGAATTCACTTGCATACAAATTTGTACACACATGAGCTTTCAATAAAACATGTACAGTTAATATAGCATGAATATTTTAAAAATATTGTAACTAGATGCAAAACATAAACATAAAATATTTAAACAAAAGTTGAATAAACATAAACAAGCAAAACATAAAATATTTAATTTAATAATATATACATGTGTATAAAAAATAAGTCCAAGTTGGCAATAAAATTAAAGGCAAAGGTAAATTTAATAAAAACATAGGTATTTAAGGAGGACATATAAGAACAAGAATGGAAGAACATAGAATTGGTGATCAATAATAATGAAATCTAAGAATTTAAATAATGAAAACAACAAATGCATTCATGTTCAAACACTTTTTAAATAAATAAAATAATTGTTCAATAAAAAATATAAATAAAATAAAATAATCTCCTTTCTATATAATTCTTTATAAATATATAATTTTGCATAATAGACACTTAAAATTATGTATAATTCTCAAATAAATAAATAAAAAATAAACTTCTTGATATTTTTTATGTTTTTTATATAAATTTTACTAAATATATGTATGCTAATTTTATGTATATATAAAAGTAATTGTAAAATTATCTAATATGCACACACACTTGTGAATGATAACAAATAAATGATAATAGTTAAATATTATAGAGATGTAACTTTTATTTTAATTTTTTTACAATTTTTTTTTTTATGATAATATTTTAAAATAAATAAAAAAATAGTGAAAACAAACTTCAAATGCATTCATGAAAATAAAGACGTAATCAATTAAATAAGTTGAAGATAAATACATACCTTCAAAAATAGCTCTCCTATTGTCCAAATGTGTTTTCTTTTGTCAAAATAAGTCTTCTAAATTTTCAAAATTATAAACCTTCTAAAATGTCGAAAGAAACCTTCTTTGATCGAAAATAGCAAGTTCCTTCTCAAAATAATATATATATATATTTCATTAAGTTGAAAAATTAAAAGAAAATATTTTTTTTATATCTACTAATTATGACTGAGTCCTCATCAACTGGTAATGTTTTAGCTCATTTTTTTTAGCCTTGTTCTTCCTAGCCGAGAGAGTTTGGGCTAAAACTTGCTCTGCTGAAACCCTCTCAACCGAGAATGTCTATTTGGCACCATGGCAGCCAACTCACCTTTTTTTAGAATTTTCTGAAACATTCAACTTTGGTAGAATATTTCTCTAGTCAGAATGATCTTTCTACAAAAAGTAAAAATACCCTTTTGTAGAGCTCGGAGTGGAGAATCCAAATATATATTCTTCAAATATTTTGATTAGTTTTCATATATTTTATTTTTAAAATAATGCAAGTAGGTTTTAAAAATAGAAAAAGAGGCTGATAAGAAATTTTGAAAAAAGATAGTAAAACTTATTAAAAAATTTTAAATCTTATATGGGGCATAAGAGGAGAGAATCTTCTTCAAAAGGGTATATTTCATGTTTTGAAAATGATTAAAAAAATTGAAAATAGTTTTTGAAAAGGAAAAAATAGGTTTTATAGGGACCTGAAACCGCAGAGTTTAAACAACAAAAGATAACAAAAAAAGTCCAAACAAACAGATAGCTGTCCCACAAGGGAAACGACAGCAAAAAGACAATAGGGTCCTAAAAAAGGATCGCCCAAAAAAACCCGAAACAGCAACAACCGCACTACTCCAAGGTGTTCAGCAACTCCTCAGCCTCCATTTAACAATCCTTCATTTCCTGTAACTCCTGCTTGAGGATTTGAGCCATATGTGATGAAGTTAGAGTCTTCCTCTTAGTGTTAGCTTGGGTACAAGTTGAAATCCCTTCACCAGCAGATCTGCATCCACCTCTGTCCCCATCCAAATCCACAACTAGCGAACCCTTTTGATTTTTTTTGAGCTTTTCCACCATAGCATTGATGATGATGGTGTTATGCCTCGAAATTTTGTGATTGTTCACCACCGTGGCCCTAATATTTTGGCCTATCTTGGAAATATTGCACTAAATGCTGGTCAATCTTTCCTCCTGCGAAAGCTATCTTTTCCTAGGTAAGGGGGTTTCCTGTTCTTCATTCTCTTTACCACTCCAGCTCATCTTATGCTCCAAATCCCTAACCCTATTGCTTAGGTCTATATTACGACCTTTCAAATCACAAACTTCCTTCTGGGTCCACTTGAGAATAGTGAAAAGGCCATCCGTACTTTTTTCTGCCACACCCACAATGTCCTTAGGATTGAGCTTATTCAAGGATGAATTAATTTCCTCCTAATTAGGGGAATCATAAGGGGCATTCCCAAATCTTCCAGATGCTAGGGCACTAGGAACTGACTCCTTACTTACCATAGGTTTATCAGAAAGAATTTCCATGGAATTCCCAGAATATGAGACAAGTTTCGTAACAAAGGTACCTTTAAGACTAGAGACCAAACCCAGAGTAGGACAGCCGGGAGAAGGCTGGGGATTGAGACAGGGTGGCGAAGAAAAACTCGGGCTAGGGCACTCAAGCAGAGGTTGCAACTTAGGGCAAGACGACAGAGCATAATCCTTGAGGGCCTTCCGACAAGACTGAGATTGGGGTGTATTGGTATTAGGACCATCAGGGGTACAAGCAGGGGGGCCTGGGGGTCGAACTCCCTACTACTTTCAGTATCCTCATCATCCAAATCTCTGAGATCAACAGTTTTAGGCAAAGCAGGTAAATTTTGATAATGCTCAAATATGAGCCTGATAAGACCAGGGTGAATAATAGCATTCCTCCTAGGATTTCTTTCAACTTCATCAAGGAAATTCTTCAAAGAAGAAAATAAGTAAAAGGGTAGAGAGATACGAACCTTGTGACGGAAGTGGTTCAGAATGGAAAAGTGGTAACCATACACTCTAGTGAAGCACCCGTCAACCGTAATATACTCCAAAATAACTCTTAAAACTTTTCTGCATATGGATTTGATGGACTTCACATCAAAGTAGCTATTGGCGACCTTAACCAACTTAGCTTTCTCCTTGTCTTTTTTAGGAAATTTAATCACCGCTTCATCAGAGAACTAATGGTCCCGATAAAATTTCACACCCTCTGTCGAAAGACCAGTTATCTCACCGATTAAATCCTCATTCAGCTTAACATTTCTACCAAATAGCACAATCTCTCCATTTTTCCAGTTTTTTACAAAATAGTCCAGTATCCCCTCATCAGTACCATGGAGCTTTTCCAAATACGAGACTAAGCCTCCCTTCTCAATTCTTTCCCAGGCTTTTTCATTCTTTTTATGCTCCTTATAGTTGCTCGGCTCCACACGTTTTCTTTCTTCTCCCATTTTCAAAGCTCTGTCAAACAAAACCCTACTATTGCTTTGGGTCCCAATTAGGCATATTTTATTAGACACCCAGGAAGCGTGCCGAAGACTCTTCTTGAAAAGGAAAATGACATCGGTCCCATCAAATCTAATGAAATTGACGTACCTAATCTTTATCCGCTTCATCATGATGAAGACAAACTTCTCTTCCATGCACTGAATCATAATAAATTAGCGCTTTCACATCAAGATGGAGGTAGTCATTCTTCCTCCACGTGTTTTCCCCACCCTTCTTGACCCCTTCATTGGCGAAGTAATCAGCCACCTTATTGGCTTCTCTATAGGCATGGGTCACTTTCACTTTATCAAATTTACTTAATAAGAATTTGGTATCTTCAATCCACTTTTTGATGGTCCATGAGGGAGGGGTAAGCCCTAAAATGCAATTTATTATATTCATTGAATCCCCCTCCAACCAAAGACATTTCATGTTCATATTGAAGGCTAAACTAACCGCATGATAAGCCCCAACAGCTTCCGCAACATGATTAGTTTGGGTGTTGATGTCCACAGCAAAAGCCATGATAAAAGCCCCTGAGTTGTCCCTTAAAACACATCCACTACCAACTTTCCCAGGGTTTCCTTTAGCTGCACCATCAAAATTGGATTTCATCCAACCCAAAGGCGGCAACAACCAACTAGTATTCTCTCTCCCATAAACACTAGGTTTGGGGACATTTAGCCCCACTAAATTTGAGTTCCACTTTTCAGCTAAGGCAAAATCGAAAGGAGAGCAATTGGCTTTCTCAAGCATTTTTCTTGGAATTAAAGATAAATTTTCCTTTATAGCCCTTACAATCTTAGCATGCAAGTCCCCTTCCGACATTTCTTTATCCCTAAACACTATGTTGTTCCTCTCCTTCCAAATATTCCATGACACAAAAGGTAGAACAAAAGACAATAGCTTTTGCACAAAAGGATTTTTTGAAGGAGCTTTCCATTGCATAAAGAAATCTTCAACAGAAACAGGGGAAACCCAGACCACATCGAGAAGCACAAAAATTTTACCCCAGATATTCGAAACAAAAGGGCAGTGAAGAAAAAGATGATTAACAGTCTTAGCATCATTCCTGCACATATAACACCTGTTTGGTAATTGAATTCCTCTTTTTCCAAGATTGTCCAAAGTGAGGATTTTATTCTGTAGCATAATCCAGTAGAAAATATTTATTTTAGGAGTCAAGTGACTGATCCAAGCCTTAGCCCAAAAGGGAGGAGGCTCCACCAGACTAACCAGCATAGACGTGGCAAAAGAAACTGAGAAAATACCAGACGGGTTATCTAACCAAACAACACTATCCTCCACCTGGTGTAGCACAGGTCTTAAGGCCCTGAAGGCTAACTAAACAGGGCTAAGATCCAGACTTATGGTCATCAAATCAACCCAGCCCTCGTTCCTCTAGTAATCTTTAACCAAGACACCAAATTCCCTTTTACAAACATTCATCCACTTACTAAATTTCTCAATTTTGATAAGAGGATCTTTAAAAAGCCACTTGTCTTCCTAGAACCTCACACAGTTTCTTTTTCCAATCAACCAACCAATTCCCATTTCCAACAACTTTCTACCTCTGCTCATATCATTCCAACAAACAGACCCTCGAGGTAAGAAGGAAGAGTTTATAATCTTATCAGAAGACTCACAACTATTAAAATATTTGGCTTTTAATGTATCACGCCATTCACCATTCAAAGTGAGAGTTCTCCAAAGCTGTTTAGCAAGAAGGGACAGATTCAGAACTTTGATTTTCCTTAAGCCTAATCCCCCTCTCGATTTGGGTCTACAAACTAGATCCCATCCAACAAGTGGCATTCGCTTTTTGTCCTCCACTCCAGACCAAAGAAACCTTTTCTAAATTTTTTCAATGGCCTCAACATATTTAGCAAGAATTTTAAATATATTTAGAGCATAAACAAGAAGATTTTGCAAAGAAGCCTTAAGGAGCTGGATTTTCCAGCTTGACTGAGAAGAGCTCCTTTCCACCCCAATAACTTCTTATTGAATTTTTCAACCAAAGAAATCTAGAATGAGTCTGAGGGTTTAGAGCAAAGAGGCAAACCAAGATAGGTTGACGGAGGAGGCTCAATCTAGCATCCAAGAATCCAAGTAAGTTTAAATTGTCTATACTCCAGAGTATTGAGGAAGAAAATTGAACTCTTAGCCCTATTAACAACTTGCCCAGAAGCAGATTCATAGAGATTCAATTTATTTTTGAATGTCTTAGCTTCAACCACCATAGATCTTCCCATAAGAATGGTGTCATCAACAAATTGTTGGTGGGAGCAGGTTAGAAGTGAAGAGGAAGGCCTTAAACCAGCAAGGAATCTTTGATCAACAAGCTTTTTAATATTTCTTCCCAAACTCTTAGCTAGAATAGTAAACAAAATAGGAGAAATGGGATCACCCTATCTGAGGCCATGAGAAGTCTGAAAAAACCTTGAAGGTGATCCATTTACAATGACAAAAGAGGTAACTGTCAAGACCAACTGATTCACCATCTGGATGACACTGTTATTAAAGCCAAACTTAACCAGGATTTTAAATAAAAAATTCCAATCAACCCAATCATAGGCTTTGGAAATGTCCAGTTTAAGAATAAACCCTTCAGTCTTCGAAACCATTAACGAATGTAAATTCTCATGAATAGTAACAACAGAGTCCAGAATGTACCTACCTGGCACAAAACCATTCTGCTGAGGAGCAATCATTTGAGGAAGCATAGAAAGAATTCTTGTAGTTAAAACCTTCGAAATAATTTTATAAATGGAATTACACAGGCTAATTGGCCGAAAAGCTTGGAACTCCGAAGCACCAAGTTTTTTAGGAATAAGGACCACAAAAGTAGCGTTCAGTTCTTTCAATAGACATCTTGATCCAAAGAATTCCTTGACAGCATTCACAACATCCAACTCAACAATTTCCCAAAAAACTTGGAAGAAGAATAAAGGAAACCAATCTAGTCCTGAAGCTTTGTTACCATCAAAATAAAAAATAGCTTTCCTTATTTTAGCATTGGAAGGAATAGTAGTGATCAAAGAATTTTCATTATGACCAATCACCTAAGGTATAAACTCAATCGAGGAATCTTGAGCTGCAGGAATAATCTCTCCATTACAAGAAAGAAGGTTGCTAAAGAAAAGGATAGCTTGTTCCCTGATATCATCTTCCTCCTCAAACCTCGTCCCATTCACATCAATGTGAGCTATTCTATTAGTAGCCCTATGTTTCGAGGCAAGTAGATGAAAAAATCTGGTATTCCTATCTCCCTCAGTCAACCAAGAAACTCTTGATCTTTGCCGCCAAAAAACTTCCTCTTTAGCTACGATATCATGTAATTGAGTGAGAAGTTCATTTTCCTTTTCTCTATAATTGTCTATGTACCCCCATTTCTGGATTTTAGCCTAGATCTCCTAAATTTTTCCCTGAATTTCCATCTTAGTTCCAAAAATATTCCCAAAAGCGTCCTTTTTCCATCTTCTCACTTTAGTTTTCACTTCCTTAAATTTTTTAGCAATCCTGAACATCGCGGTGCTAGTAATATCAATATTCCACCACCTGCCAATTTCCTCAAAAATTCAAGGATGAGATAGCCAGAATTTTTCAAATTTGAAAGGAAAGTTCTTTTTCACCTTAGAGGTTCTACCAAAAGACAAATGGGAAAATGATCAGATCCCACCCTTGACAAAGCACTCAAAGCACAAAAATAGTCTATAAACCATTGACCAGAAACAAGGGCCCTATCAAGTCTCACTTGGATCAAATCAGGCCCTAATCTCCTATTGGTCCAGGTATAAGAAGCCCCTTTTAGGTCTAGGTCTATTAAGGCATTACTATTAATAAAGTCAGATAGACCTAATTTACTGTCCCAGTTGATTTGAGAACCCCCAAATTTCTCATCATTCAGAAGAGGAGTATTGAAGTCTCCCATAACCATCCAGTGTTCATTAGCAAAACATCTTCAGAAACCAGATAATTCATACCAAAAGGAATTTCTAGCGTTCTTACAATTTGGGGCATAAATATTGGATTGAATCCAACAAAAATTATCTCTAATGTGGGTAAATCTAGTGGCCACCACATTACCATTCTCCATTAAGGGCTCACCTTTAATAAACATCTTATTCCAAAAGGTAACAATTCCACCCGAAGCACCCGCAAAACTATTTCCATGAGCCCCACAGATCTGAAATTTTTTTAGGCTTTCTACTTTATCTTTAGGCATTTTAGTTTCTTGAACAAGAAGAATATCAGGTTTGTGGTCCCTAACAAAATTATGCAAAACATCCTTTTTATGACGACTATTCAACCCTCTAATATTCCAAGACATTATTTTCATATCTTACCTGGGGTTTGAAGTATCTCCGGGATGGTCATTTGGATTCCATCTGCAATATCCTGAAGGTTGCCTTGCTCCCTTTGCCATTTTTCTGCTTTCCTACCCTGGCTAGGCTTAGTACTCCCACAATCCGCCTTGGCCCTAGTTCTGGTGACCATTCCACTTGAAGTTTCCTTCTGCTTCTTTTTTTCCTTCTTGGACTTTGAATGTGAGATAACCTCCTCCCATTCAGTTTCATCTTGGCTTTCTAGCTCTCTTCCTAATTCCCCATCCTTCTCAAAAAATAACCTCTATTCCCAAGGGAGGGTTTCCATTAAGCCATTCTTGGCTTCTGAAGTATTGATATTAGGAGTTTTCAAATTCAAGCTTTGGGTCTCAAAATTATCCTTCACTACTTCCAAAGTGGCAATCTCCATATCCTGTACCCCTTTTGAGCAAGGTTTAACAAGAGGAGAAAGATAGGGGGCAGGAATTTCTAAATCTAGGGACAAACCCTTAATGGGTGTTCCCTCCAGACCAGGAACATTCCTACAACCTACCATTGTCAAAGGTAATGATGCAACCATACCCATATCTACACCTCTAGTATCAGCCCTTTTCATAGTATCCCGGGCACTCTCCACAGTCTAATTTTTTTCCTTTCTATCCGCATGTAGTGAAATCAAATATTTAGGATCCTTAGGATCTAGAGAGCCATTACAAACTGACCCAGGGCAAGCCTCCTTATGTAAACATTTAAGGTTCTCCTTCAGATCTTTAGAAGAAGTGTGTCTTTCAAGAACCCCATTTACATCAGGGACAGGCAAAAGCTTCTCCTCTGATTTTTTCTCCAGACCGTCTTAGGGTTGGCAACTTTCTCCATTTGACTTGTAATATTAAGCGGGCACTTTTTTGCCCAATGCCCAGATTTTTGACATTTGAAGTAGACGAAAGGTGTGGTTTCAAATTCAATAGCTTGCTTCCAAACCCCCAACTTGGATTGGATGTCAATCGAAGAGGGGAGATCAGCATTTTGAGAAACCCCAACACAGATTCTAGCAAAGACCAAGTGCTTTCTAGCTACGGTCATAGAGTCAATGGACAGAAGTTCTCCAAAAGAACTAACAATCCCGTTGAAAATATCCATGTTCCAATACTCTAGGGGGAGACCTGGTAGTCTAGCCCAGACTGGCACCATTTCAAAAATTGAATCAGATAGATCCACCCTAGAAGACCATTTCTTCAGGGCCAAGGAAGACTTTCTGATAATCCATGGGCCACCACTCTGGACAGCCCTAGAATCCTCTTTGCAAGTAAATTGAAAAGAAAAAAAACCCTTAGGGAGCACTGCCACCGAAACCAGACCACTGGTTTTCCATTTATTCTTAACAAACTCCCTTACCACTTCAATATTAGGTCTAGGACCCAAAAATTTTCCAACCAAGACATTCTCCATCCGAGCAATATTATGGTCTATGATCTCATCTGGCACAGAAATAGAAAACTTTCCAGACCCTGGATCAGAAAGGATATGCACAGGGGGAACAGATGATTTGTCATTTGGCTTAACCCCAAACAACAAAGTCCATGTTTTACCTTTTTCATCCCCTTTATCCGACATTTCCATGACAATCTTGGAAACAGTAGTCCCATCATTTCCACCTGGGTCCACCTGGACTTTTTCGTGGACACCCTTATCATCAGAGCCTGACTTACCTTTCTCAGAACTCGAAGAAATTTCCACATTCACCTAAGATTCCCTCGAACCCCCACCTTCTACACTGTTCGAAGATTCAAATCCTGACTTTTCCCGCTTGCTCGCTCCTTTTCCCGCTCCCATCCTGATACAACATACTTGTTAAAAAAAAATTGCAAATAGTTGTGCTTTGTGAAAATTGTCAAATTCTAACATTTTTGACTTTAAAACGTTATTATGAGAAATATATACATCAAAATTTCATTTCTTTTTTCCATGCACAAGATATTGAAGTTACCTATTTAGAGAAAAAATAGGGAGAAATGAAGTTTTTTCGATTTCTTTCTTGATGGCTCGTGAAGTCACTCTTTTCTAAAATTTTCAGCATTCCAATTTTTTTTCCTAAATTGATAAAAACATAATGAAAACAATTTTTTTTAAAAAATAAAAATTACAAGAATAAACTACATCAAAAGTTCTACATTTCATTAGTTTACACCATTTTGAAATTCAAAAGATAAAGACCATTTTTATGTGGTCGAAGTTCAAATTTTTTTTTGTTGTTGGCCAATTCCTTTATAATGTGTGACACATGTTTGTGTTTTTACCCAAATGCATTATAGAAAAATGGCCCCTTGTCATTTTCATGGTCTTTTAGGCCTTTCTCCATAATGTTTGGTGTATTTTTCTTTGATTTATTGATGTAATATGGCTTGAATATGCACATCAAGGTCCTTGAAACTCAAATTATGATGTCTTGTGAAGGTGTTGTAAAATAGTTCTACACTTTGCTAGGATCTATTCATTACAATTGAGGAAAAAAATCACCTTTTCATCCCTAAATAATTCCTATTTTGAAGTGTTGTAAAGTCTTGTAACAAGATTTCACACTTCTCTAGGCATAATTTCACTATTTACACCTTTCTTATACTTTATTTGACCCCTTTATACCTTTATATGGATTAATTAAGTGTGTTTTTGAATGTAAACTAGACAAATACCATTAAATGTGACTTAATTCTTGACTCCCACTTTCAAGCTTCATGTGGGACCCATTCGCCCGGGGTGGCAAATGAGTCCCCCTTGGCTCCAAATTTAAAATGTTTCAAATTTCCTTTCAATTTTTTATTCAAAATTACTTGACGTCGGCCTGTGATTGGATATCAAAGGGTTACTAAGGAACAATTGTGTATAAATAAGTGTTTTTACATCCATTCTAACCCCCATTCATTCAAGCATTCATCAAGTTCACTTATTCACTCATTCAAGTATTCAATCACTTTGCATCACTTAATCAAGCATCAATCAGGCATTCAAGAGCAACCATTGACATATCTTTATATTTTCTTCAACAAGGGTTTCATAAGTTGATAGCATTTTCATGTTATTTGTTTGTCATCCTTCTTTATTTCTTTATTTCATTAATGGTTTAATTACCAAAGTGGGATTTGACCAAGGCAAATCCTTATAACCTAACCCTTAACCATTTTTCCCCTATCACATGTCTATTTGTAGACTTGCGTATGTAGATTTGACAAGTATTTAGGTGTTGAAGAGTGGTCAACAAGTCAAAAATGTGCTTCAACTCAAATCAACCTCATCTCAAGCTTGGAGAAGACTTTTTGTCCATTTTTTGTAGAATTGACTTCAACAACCCGACAAGCAGACAATCTCAAATTTGGTGCTACAAAATTGTCCCCTAATTTCTTAGAATTTTGGGAGAGGACTGATTCACCATCAGTGTCGAATGAGTCCCACCTTAAGTCTGAAAATATAAGTTTTGTTAGATTTTGGATCTTGACAATCAGAAACCTATTCCCAACAGTTTTCATCAAAAGTAGGACCAATTCGCCATTAGTGGCAAATGAGTCCTCCTAGTTATTTTATGTGACTTCAGATAGCATTCAAGTGGTTCTAGATTCTCAAATCTTTTCCTAGGTGCACTCTGATTTACCCCTTTTCTATCATGTTTTATATTTGTTCATTTGTACTTCATTATTTGCATATCACATTGTGTTTTCCAACATTGCATAAATCATAGGTTTTGCATACATAATCATTCAATTAGTTCATATAGCTACATTTAGATCATCTCATTTAGTCTTAATAACATCATACATTGCATAATTTGAATGAACCTAGCTAGCATTTTTGGCCTACCTCTCCTTTTAGGTGAAAAACCTTAGAAGAGTTAGAGAGTCTTTTGGTGCCAAAAATGTATGGTTCATAATTACATTGCATGTTGTTCACTATGATCATTTGTCTATTCCATAAGTCAGATTCCTAAATAATGATTCTCCTTTATTGTTCACAACTCTTCCAAAACATAAATTTTATTCACATTAGAAGACTTAAAATTCATTGCAAACAAATGAGAACAATGATACAAGAATTTGACCTTCTAGTTCCTTGTTCAACAACCAAGTATATTTGCACCAGTATAGACATTTTCCTCTAACTCCAATTGTAAGCAATGGTTCTTGTTACACAGAGAAAAGAGACAAATTAACACAATAAACCACATGTAATACACCATCCATAAACTTGACCAAACAAACAAAACTAAAATTTCCAAAAACATAGACCAACATGATAATTTTTGCAAACATTCCCCGTTAACCCTTGCAACAACAACCAAGTATCATAAATACAGAAAGAAGCCACTCACTAGTAGTAAACTAGCCCAGAATAACAAAGATCCATGAACCGAACACAATTCTTAAAACATAAAATATTTAGAAGAAACAACAAACAAACAAGAATAATCCCAAATAAAACCCAGTACTTGCATCTGATTTCATGAACTAACTATGCATATAAACAAGAAAAAAATTCACCAGTTGCACACCGTTCCTATGGCTCCTCCCTCAATCAAGCATTGCATAGAATGATAAACATCAAAGACAATAACCAACATCAAAAAACAGACAAGCTTCTCAACAAACAATAAAAAATAAAAAGGAAAAACTAGCCCTCCAACACATGTCACACAATTTTCTTTCTGACCTTTGCTCACATGCTACCACAACAATAAACACATAGTTAATGCATTCAAATTTTACAGAATAATAGACATGCAAAACCGGAAGTGACAGCCAACAAAAACCACAAGATTTTGAACAAATGACAAACAAACAAGAATAAGCACATACAAAACCCAACACTCACCTAAAATTTCATGAACTAACTATGCATTCACTTCATCTGTACTGGCATGAAAAACCACAACCAAAAGCTAGCAATACACAAGCTTTTAAACAAACAACAATAAGCACAAATAAAACCCAATACTCACATAAGATTTTGTGAACTAACTATGCACTCATTGCTTCTATACTCACCAGGCCTTCACCACATCTCGTACGCTTTTCTTTCCAAGCATTACTGATACCCTACTACCCACACAAGCAATAAACACATAATTAATGCATTCACTTTCCTGTTATTCCCTGTCATGCATATGTAATCCACTATGCCCATTCACACCATTACACCTTGTAACAACAAGCAATACTTCTAGGACCATCAAGTGTCAAAAACACATAGCCAAACCATTCAACACCAATGCACTTTTGCACAATAAAAAACATGCAAAATCACAACCAATAGCTAAAAAACCTACAAGCTTTTCAAGAAACCATAAAAAAAAAACAATAAACACAAAGAAAACCGAACACTCACCTAAGATTTCATGAATTGACCATGCATTTATTGCACATATACCCACATGCAAAAATGCAGCAAAAAACCACAAAACTGATAATCTTTCCAACAAACAATAATAAAAGAAGAATACACAAAATCAAAATCTACCACTCGCCCAAGATTTCATGAACTAGTTTTCTATTTAGTGCATATGCACCCACAGACATATCAAGTGTCACAAATACACAACCCAACCATTCACCAACAGTGCATTTTTACAGAATAACAAACATAGCTAAAAAACTGACAAGATATTCAACAAACTACACACAATCGATAATAAGCACAAAAAAACCTAGCACTCACCTAAGAATTCATAAATTAACTATGCATTCATTGCATGTGTACCCACATGAAAAAAAACAATGAAGAGCTAAAATACCCACAAGCTTTCCAACAAACGATAGTCAAACAAGAGTAAGCACAAGCAAAACCAAGAACCCCACCAAAATATCATGAGTTAACTATGTGTTCACTATATATGTACCCACATTACACAAGACATTACCAAAAGCCTTCAGTTTTTCCTATGACACTTCGAGTTATTAAGTATAAAAAATAAATAGGCACACTACTCACTAGTTGCACACTATTACCATTGCACAGAATGACAAATGTTGAACATGACAACCCACAGCCACAAACATACAAGCTTCTCAACAAACAATAAACAAACAACATGCAAATTAACCAAGCATTCTCTACTTATCTTCGCACGAGATGTATAACACATATCATGAGGTTTGCATTTAATTCATTAAACATGCATTCACTACTTTAGTACTAGCTCACCGCGAAAGCTGACAATAATTTTTTTCCAACAATTTATAATGTTCCCATATTTTCCTAATTTACTTAATGCTAAACGAGGAAAAATAAGAAATTGACCTACTCAAACCAATAGAAAAAGAGATAAACCATAATTTTCAAGCGACAAAAATATGTGCTAAAATCCAGACTATAGGAAAAAGTCAAAAATATTTTAAACAACACAACCTCATTGGTTGAGCGACTAGTGAAAAGGAATCAATTGCAATAGTAAACTTGCCTATCAGTAGGAACTAAAAAAAAATCAACCTACTCAAACCAATAGAAAAAGAGATAAACCATAATTTTCAAGTGCCAAAAATATGCGCTAAAATCCAAACTATAGGAAAAAGTTGAAAATATTTTAAACAACACAACTCATTGGCCAAGTGACTAGTGAAAAATCAAATGCATTGATTGCAATAGAAAACCTGCCTATTGGCAGGAACTGATAATGATCTTAGAGAAACTTCATATCTTATAGAAAATTTTCATATGTTCATTTTATTGTCCATTATAATTTAATTTAATGATATTTTTTATTATTTTTATTAGATATAATGATTTAAAAAATATTTTATTTATTTTTTGATATAATATAATTTTTATTTAGAAGAATTATTATACATGTATTAAGAGTTAAGTGTTATACTGTCTTTAAAGAAAACATGATTAATAGATTGCCAAAATACCTCAACATTTCAAAATTATTTCGAAAGATAATTATGTTACTATGTTACAATGTTATTTTAATCTTAATTCATAAAATAATTATCTTATTTCTACTTTAGTGTTTATGTGTAGTATCACCTAGATATTATACCCATTAATCAACCATTAATAGAGTTTTTTATTGATATAATAGAGACTTGATTTAATCACATGCTCTATCTTAAAAGATGACTAGACAAAAAATGGTGCCTTAAATCTCATTAAATCTTAGAAAAATATTTTAAAACTTGAATGAATAGATGTCCCAACAAAAGGTGTCTATGACATGAGATTGAATTATTTCATTATTGGTATTACGTTAGAATCTTTTAAAACTCAAATAGCTATCTTACCATTCCACTATCATTTATGTTAGATTGATGTGGAGCTAATATATATTGTAACACTAAAATGTACATTTTCCATGGACTTACATAATAATTCTAAAATTAATTATGAAAGAAATAATGTTATGTTTTTGAATATAGATTTAATATACAATGACTTGAAGATTTCACTACAATCAATATAAATTATTAACATTTATGAAAATTATATTAACAAAAGAACATTAAATAGAGAAGCTTATATCATTGTTCTAGACATTTATATCTCTAAATAAAAAGACATTACAAGATCGAGGAACATGATGTCTAGTTTCTAGAGGAATCACTCCACCAATATCACAAAGGTAAATTGATATAGTGTCTTTACTACACTATCAATATTTTTTGAAATGGTTGAGGTTGTTCTTTGTCACTTTATCAATTATAAGATTAGGTATTTATGGTCTTTTTGCAATTAGTAATACCAATTATGATGAAATTTTATGAATATATTGTTGAAAAATACATATAATTCCTAGTAAAGAAAAAAAATTGTATATAAGTATAAACTATAAACATAGTTTCCACTTTCTTCTAAAATTTATTAACATGATAAGCATAAATTTGTGTGTATCATTTATACGAAATTAGACAACAAAATAAAAATTACATAATACATAATAGCAGGATAATTCCCATTAGAATTATCTGTCACTCTTTTTTGAAAACCCCGACCCCTTAACAAATTCCATTAAATCGTTCCTAATTCCCTGTTCAAATATCCTACAAACCATTATTACAATTTCGTGTTCAGCAAGAATACCGGACATTTTATTCACTTTGATATGATGGGTACCTTCCACTTGGATAGATATCCAAGTATTGTCCGGCCATACCCATCTCCACCGCCATAAAAGACTTGACTGATAGAGAAAAAATGCACATTTGATTCCCTTAAATCATTTCTGATTCCCTACTCAAATATCCTTTTATTCAATTTCATTTTCGTCAAACATGGAACAATTTTTATTCACTTTGATACGATAGGTCTTTTCCACTTAGACTGATACCCAAGTATTTTTTCAAGCCATGCAGAAAAGACTTGACTTATTTACAGTCATACGTTTGTTCTATCATAAAAGTCTGAGTGGCATACATATTCATAGCTATCAGTCAATATTGGAGAAAATTGCACATTTAATGGATTGGGCACTAACTTTACACCCCCAACAAAACGCCATTTATTCGTTTTAAATGGCCAATATTTCATGTTTTATAATTTTTTTAATTTGTGCACAATGGCGATTATGAGCGTTTTTCTAATTGTTATGATAGTTTTTCTTGAATCGTTGTAGCCCTCACCATGCAGGTAGCCACTCTTTTTAGTCATGACTCTAGTCTTCTGGGCTATTAGTTTTCTCTAGTAGCTTTTGAAAATTGGCTAGTGCCTCATTTTATTCGACCATTTCCTTGCCACAAAGTTGGTTTGTAGGGTTTATTTGATGGTTTATAGTGAGACCTACATTTTTTCTGCACATGCATGGGCGGACTTTGCATATGCACATGCAACTTCATGTTGAATTGAGTGGTCTTCTAGCTCTTTAGTGATTTTTTAGCACTCTGGCAGTTCATCTACTATAGTTTGGTGAGGTCTTTCTTTGGAGTTCCTTGGCCATTACAATGGTTTAACACTCAAGGATAGTGTTATTCAAGCAACAGAAGTTTTAAAATCAACTTTTTTTTTTTAAAAGTTATTTTTAGTAGTTTGGTGTTTTTTCATCACTTTTAGCTATTTCGCAATGTCTTTTTGGTGTTTTTTTTTTGCTTTTAATAATTTCTACATGTAAGGAATTTTTCAGAAATTTATTGGAATTTTTGTGTTTTTATGTGTGGTTTCGCATTTTGAATGGTGAGTTTAGTTTTGGGTTGAACAATTTCCCAATTTTTAGGGCTATTTTTAGGCAAACTAGTATTTTACTAAATTGCATGCAAAAAAAAATATCATCATTGGCAACACATTCTATTTTTTGATATTACCATGATATCGCACTGATCTCATCTCATATGTATGACAATAGCCACATGCCCCACACCCTAGTTTTACCATAAATTAATCGTTTTTCCTTTTAGCATAAGTTGGGCATATAAGATTAAAATTTTACAACTGAGATATTATCAAAAATATAGTTTTGAGCACTTTCTAAAGGTCTAGGCATTTTTCTTAGATTTTTTGCTGGTATATTTTATTAATTAGATCTATTTTTTTGGTTCTTAAGCTTACACCATTTGTTTAGTTTCTCTATTTCTTGCAATACTTGTCAATTTCGAAAGGTATTCTAGAGCTCTTCATAGCTATTCATGTATTTTTTCAAGATTTTTCTCTAAGTACCTATTATTCAATTTGCCATTTTTTCACATTTTGGTTGATTACTTGGGTGTCCTGGCACATAGAAACATTATGTTTGCATAAGATGACATTTTTTGAGTCATTCTTTATGTATTTCTAGCATGTTATCCTTTTTTGCATTGTATGGATATTTTGAATTCACTTTTTCATTTATAGATGCACCGAGAAAAAGTCTCACTCTTGTGTGTGATTTTTAGAGATTTCATACATCATTTTATTCCATATTTTGTACTTGCACTACTTTATAAAGTGTGATGGAGGGTTTAATGTGTTCACTTTCTTATTTTCAGTCACAACCTTATGTACCTTCATGCACACAATTTTTGGATTTCATACCCTTTTTTAGTTGCACTACTATCTTGTGCACATTGATTTTGTGTTTCTTCTTCTTCTTCATGCACTATATTGTGACACACAATTTGAGTGGGATTTTCATCTCTATCCCTTGTCAGCATTATGGGATAGGGTTTTATACTATTGGTGCTAATGCTTCCTTGGTTTTTATTTGGAGTGAATTATTTATCTATTAATTGTCCATATGTATTAGGCAGATGCAAGTCGCTAGTTACCCATGCATTTTGATGATATGTAACACTTACCATATTGAAACTCTTGCATTCATTTTTTATGGAGGAAACCTCCATCCTCAATTAATTAATTTCTTTAGATTATTGAAACCTATATTTTTGACTTGTAGTTTTCTTGTGTAAATTGAGTAGAGTTGTTCCAAGGTCGTTATTGTGAATTGATGTGCCATGTGTATCTTGGGATGTTAGATGATAACCTTTGTTTTTCATTTGATTACTTTTTGAGTAGTTTAATTAAGATCACTCATGTATTATTTTTTCTTGTTGGTCTTGATAATAGTCCTAATTTTATAGGAGGTTATTTAGTTTTGGCACTATCAAAATCATATTTTGATAGTTGTTTGCAACTTCTTCATGCTTCATTCATTTTCTTTATGTTCCTATTCTTTTTGAGACATTGTTTTGGAGGTTTCTTAGTCCTTCACTTGTATTTCTCTCTTTTGAAGAGGATTTTTTCCCATTAATTTTCTCCTTTTTCCTTGGTTATTAGAGATCTTTTTATTTACACATGGGTACCTCATCTAGCCTAGTTGCCTTGAGCCATCTTTTGTATTTTTTGCATTCATCATTTAGAGGTTTTAGCTACTCCCTAAGTTGAACTTAAGGTCGGGTGTTAGAGGAAAAGATTATTTACCTAATTAATTATTTAATTCCTTAGGTCCCTTTTGACTCTACCTAATTAAGCTTGCTTAGGTCATGTATTTTTTTGTGTCTCAAGTAATATGATAGGAGCACATGTCATGATCTAGTTTTATCCTCACCTAAGGTTTCTCTAGGGTTTATTTTTCTTATATGATGATTATTTATTGTGGTCCATTATTGTAATACACATAGTGATTCATTTTTTTTCTAGATCAATTAGATCATGGCCTAAATAACTTTTCTTTTGTCTCCTTTTCCACACATGTGTAGCATAAAAATATGCCACCATTGAAAATTTCACACTAGGTTTAGCTCTCCCTTTGTGCTTGGACCTAATTATGCATTAATTACCCATTTTTCAAATATATTTAGAAAATCAAACATCGATAATGAAATTATGCATTCAATATTTTTCCCTTGACACTTTTGGCCCCGAAAGAAGATGAGTCTAGTCTAGGGCATGCCACATCCTAGACCACCTCTTTTGGCTCCAAATTTGAATATGATGGTGTCGGTAATGTATGATTTTAATTTCTAATTTCATTTGTCGGTCATCAATATTTGATTTTTGAGAAATTAGAATAATTGCATATAAATACAAGGTATTTTCACCATTTAAAATCCTAGAAAATCTATTGAGAAAATTGAAGATCCTAAGTCAGTAAAGGGTGGTCAAGGGTAAAATTAGCAACATTATTACAATACTTTCATTAATCAACTTTAAGTTTGTAAGACATCAAGAAGAATGAAGCAATTTATGTGGAAGTAGCTATTATGATCAATCATTTAACAAAAATAGCTTTCCACAATTCATAGTATAATTGCTTGAGGTTTTCTAGAGTTGATTGTGTAATATTTTTTTGCATCAAAAAATATTACACAATCAAATTCAAAAATCCTCAAGCAATGATCAATTATGCCAAATCATGAAGATGTATTGAGTTATCTACTACATGCTAGCTTCAACAATCTATTGTGTATGTGAGTTAATATTTTTTCATTCTATCACACAATAAAGACATCCATCAATCAACTTGTGTGTGGAATCTCTTCTTCAAGTGTTTTCACATCTAGGTAACATTATCATTTGTTATTTATCAATTTAAGTCAATTATAGTTATTTTGGCCTCTGTCTAGCCTAGTGCATGCCTTCTTGATCATCATCAATTATTATACATGGAGGTAGAAATACCAACATGGGGTTTGACTTAGGAAAGTCCCTATATAGTACAAAAATTTTCCCTATTTTCCTCTATGTGGGTTAGATCTAAATATTTCAGTAGGTGACAATCTCAAAAAATAGTGCAAACCTTAATCCACATCTTGAGAATTTCTAATCCGAAAAAGAAAGAGTTAAATCTAGGGAACCCATGCCCTAGACTAGCTAGTTCAAGCTCAAATTTACAATGTAGGTTCCTCTTTGTGTCTCAAACTCATATCTGAAGTTGTACTATAACTTCTCATTTTCGTTTGTGTGATAAATTATATTTTTAGATCTAGGGCTACACATCAAATAGGCTTATCAAATCACACATCAATTTTATCATCATCACAACCCTAATAAATATAAACTCTAGGATTTTATATCTCCCTTGTGGAATCAAGTCAATCATCAAACCCTAGTTAATTTATGTTTAATGTTGAGTCAAGTGAAATGGAGATAGTGTTAGTTATCCTAATTGGATCTAGGATCACTTTTTCCACCTCAACAATATGTGTTTGATTATAGGTGATCCTTGGGATTTTTAGGGTTGAGGAATCAAATCCATAAATTTGACATTATTCTAGAGTGGTTAAGAAGTCATATATTTAGATATCATTTATAATGTACTACATATTGAATCAACTGATTTTTCACTAGGACAATCAAATAGAGGTTTGTCATTTTTTGAGCACTTGTAGAAGCCTAACATTTGTAGTGTGACACTCTAAATGCTTAAGTGATTTGATGGGAAAAATTGTGTGAGCGTATGTTTGATGAAATCAATATGATGGTATGGATCATTATGAAATTTCATGCTTCTTGATAGAAATTCATAGTTATTTTAAAAGTTTGGACATTAATGGAGATAGGTACAAATATTATCTTCTTGTTCGAGGGCATGGTTGATACACATGTAGGAATATGACTCTCATTTCAATGATATATGAGAACTAGTATACTAATGGTGATGATTATGGTGTCACGGATGTGCATATATATTTGAGGATTGACATGACATGATCATGTATGTAATGGAGAGATTGTGGTATTGATTGATTCATGATATAGGTGGTGGTATGGTTCACTGTTTGGAGTTTGCTCATATATTTTGGGTGAGTTTTTGGCTACTTGACTATGGTTACTCAATTATGGATTTATTTATTAAATTGAATATACAAATGATTTGGTGTTTGAGTCTTGAAATATATAGGTTATCCTCTTTATTATCTCAAATTTCAAGTTACTAATGTGATGGTGAGTTTGCAAGTTACATTGATTTGAAATTTACTAGGTATGAAATTTTGTGGATTGATCATTGAAGAAATCAATTATCATGAAGGTATAATTCAAGCATATTGAACACACCAAAAAGTGTATGTAGTCAATCTAATATTAGATGAGTAGGAGATGTATATATAGGAGATCAGGTAAGCATGAGGTGTCGAACTGCATCGAAACCTCTCTAGTCTCCAAACCATCTAGGCAACTATGTTGAATAGGTGTCAAGAAAACCAATGAATCATATTGTCTACACAATGAATGCCTAAGTAGTCTTAAGTTACCCTTTGTGTGTGTAAGGGATAATGCATACACTAACAATCATCAATCAATTGTAGTGTGATTAATTGGATTTTGAATGTCTATATCCATAGATCTTTTTAGTGTAAGTGCATATTAAGTTAGTTGGCATTGCTTATGGTTATTTGTACATTGACTTGTTACACTGATATGAGAGGATTTATTATTAGAGTTTGTACATAATTGGTTAATGAGAATACTATCATGTTATTTATTATAATCCCGTGGATATATTAGTTGCACAATTTAGTGGGAGATTTTAATAGTGATATTTTCATGGTGGTGTATCTTCTTGGCTCAGAGACCTTGGTTCTATTTTATTCTCTAGATTTTTTTATATTTCACTTTAGTATGTGTTGAATATGGGTGATCTTTATTTAGGATATATTTATCTTTATGTGATTCAATATGTAGAAATCTCAGTTAGCCATGAAGGAATATTGGATAATTTGGTTGAGTTATAAATTTATGACTTGTTAGTTTAAGTTGGAAATAAGGAAAATTGGGATAAATATATCAAATGTGAATTATCGATTTTAGATGTCTACAATGAAAAGAAATAGTTATACCTCTAAATTAGAAATGGATGATGTAGTTCTACCATTACTTTCAACAAAGATGTAGCTCAAAATATTTTGAATCTATCGACCCCTAGGTGTCCATGGAGATAAAAGAGAAATTAAATAAGGGAATACGAGAGGAAAGTCTAGATATAAGTCCCTTGGGAGATCCAAATATACTAGGGAAAGATCAAGGCTAAATGTTGGAAGTGTAGAAAGCCGAAATAATTTACAAGAAACTTTTAGAAAGGGAAAAATAAAAAGAAAAATTATTTTGATGATGAGTCTAAAAATTATTCTCAAAGTGATGGTGGTTCCTTTATTTCATCCACAAACCTGATGAAGTGTAGAAAGCCTGATGAAGAGAGATTGGCTGTCAGATGAAACGCGTATTTTGAATAAATCCCCAAACCACAGTTTACAAACTGGTAGATCAGACATAATGAAAGCAAAGGCTGTGCAGGAGCAATTGTTGAGACAGGCAATCCTGCAGCCTTGCAGTGTTGGCTCGTTGTTGTATGCGATAGCTTCTTCTTCAGGCAAGTATTGGTTATTGGATTCCAAGAAGCCGTCAGAGCATTGCAGGGATCTTCGCCGAGCACACCCACTTGACCACCAACCTTGAGTGTTATTCTTGGATGTGAAACCCTCGACACAACTACACACATCATTAGCATTGCACAGTGCATACGCCCCACAGATATCATAGTCACTGCATTGACCTCGGAATGTCGACCATCCTTGACTCCAACGACCATTATCCATCCAGTAGTAAAGTTTTAATTCGCCGTTCTCATTTATTACGAACCGCCCCGTGAGGGCATGATCTGCCGGGATTACAGTAAAATTAAAGTATATTCTTGAAGGAGAAACCCTCACACAGGACATTTCGAATCTCCTAGGAGCATACACCTCCGGAACGTTGGTAAAATAATTCCCAGTCCACTCTCCGCTGGACCAATATACAATACTGTTGTTATAGAGCATTACCGCCTGCGTCTTTCCTGGAGACGTGTCCACTCCGTAAGAGAAGAGCCCACTTGCAGGATCCACAGAACTCTTCCACGAAGTTGACTTCATGCCTTTCCACATCTTCATGCCAGGCAACCATGTATCTGTCGGATGAGCGAAACTCTCCCAAACAATCTCAGACTTGCTGTGGCCATGACCCAGCATAATGAAATTACCAGGGTCCGTTATCACTGCCCGCGATCCTCTCAGGCCAATATCAGTTGACCAAACTGGCAGGCCCTTTCCATCAAGCAATCTGAGATGGCCATCGCTCGAAAATTGCAGAAATAGATCTAGACAAATTTAGACAAATTTAGGGCAAGTTGTGTGGTTAGGGACTATGAGGGAAATATCTTGCTCGTGGCTCCATATTTTTGACAATGCCACGCATTGGCTAAGCACAAGCCTGGGAATGTTTTGACTTTGGGGAATTCTTAAAGGTGTGTCGTTGGTCCATTTCAAAGCCGGATTGGCCACGAGAAATAGAAAATGATGTCAGGTGTCAAAGCAGGAGATGCATGTAATGAGGTAGGTGTTCGTCCTAGTTCACTAGGCGGTCGAGATGGACGTAGTGGGGTTTCTAGATGGCACTGCCATATGATGATGGCTCTCACGGCAGGATTTAGGCTAAAATATTTTCGGTTACAACCATCTCCTTGAAATGAGGATGTTTCTTTATTTATGCATTTTTTTCTCTTTATTTTAGGGGTTGGAATATTTGTAACAAAACAAACTTTAGCATGTTACATTCATGAAAGAATAGAGTCTGCATACATAGAATTGTGCCATGTTTGCCTCTACTACATGTTTATCTTTGTTTATTTTCTTGAATTCATACTTTGTGTCTATCTTAAGTGTTCACAATTGTGGATTATTCTCCTTTAGCTTGTATAATTTTAATTATGTTAATGTATGCATAACTTTCAATCATGTCTAATACTCTTTCATACTCCTATAGAGATTGGTCTAACTAAGATTTTATTATGCTATATCATGATTGAAATTTTGTAAAAGCTTGGCAGATTTCTTTAGTTTAGTTTATTTAATTCTTTCTCTCTCTCCCTTTCCCTAAAACAAAATGAAGAGTTGGTTTCTAAAATCCTAGAGGTTGTTCTACAGAACGCATTCTAGTCCCCTAGTTGTATAAATTTGCATAGGTTATTTCTCATAAGTGTAAGATTTAGAGATCAACAGTTCCTTTTTCACATGGCTGATGGGACCACACTTAATTCCTGTTTAGAAGTGGGTTTATGAGCTAGAGGCTTGTTACAAGGTCACAAATTGCACAAGATCTAAGTGTGTTATTACCTCCCTTAGTGATCATAATACGAACAAGAGTTACTAATTCAAGTGCAACACAAATCCAAGCTCAAAATCAAGTGCAAACTTAGATGGCTCATCTCGGGCCCTTGAAGAATTTTGTATCCTAGAATAGCTGGAGCTCACTAATTCCTTTGAAAACTCCAATAGCATTGGAACCTGTACCTGCTAACACTTTGAAAGCACTTCCTAAGGTCACTGGGGAATATTTTAAATTTCCTACAAAGCATTTACAAGATTTGGAAAATGTTTGTACCATATATCATGTCATAAAATAGAATATCTCACTCTAATTGCTTGTGACCTCTTTTAAAGGTAAGGCTCAATATTGGTACCAGTCTTTACCCCCTAATTTTAATGGTTCTTGTGACCATCTTGTAGATTGTTTCTTTGATCGCTTCACAAAGAAGGGAGACCGTTCATCTGTACTCCAACAACTGATAATTATAAAAAGGGCCCCTCAAAGAGGCTATTATAGACTTCAACATAAGATTCCACAAAACTTAGTAGAGAATCCTCGTTTCAACCCAACCCCTAGTAGATATGGCTTTTGTCTTCTACTTGAAAGCTTCTAATTTAGACATATCTATTATGATTTAGTTCCTTGGAGGGAAAACTCTATCAGATGCCTATGATCTAGCGTTAAGAGCCAAAAATAATTTGTTAGACAATAGAAAACCTCCTCCTTGGCCACACATGCTGATATTTCTTGAGGTACCAACCTATTCACAAGATTTGACTCTGAGTACATTTTTCACTCCTTCCATGCATGTGTATCCTAATACATGGATAAATCTGCATGCTTCTTCTTCATTAACTATGGAGGCTAATGATATGAAAGTTTAATTGTGAAGCTTTTCAAATGAAATATCATAACACAGAGTCACCAAGTTACACCCACCTTTCCATAGTGGTGCCATATGTAAGCACAACACATAAGCATGATTTTAAATTTATCAACTTTTATGAAACTACACTAAGCCAAGAAAATGTGCTTGAATAAAATTATAGCACCTATATCTAACTTTATTGTTCTACAAAGAACCAAAGCAAGGCTCGAGAAAGACACACAACAAGTGAGCACATCACCACAAATTTAATAGGATCACCATTTTATAACCTATGCAATAAGAAACATTTGTTCTACCAACTAACTCATCAACTCAAGGATACATAAACACACATAAGATAGAAACACTAGTAGATAGTTGGATACTTGTGGCCACATAGCATAACAACACAACTTTTGAGAAGATGTACTGTGGGATAAAGGTACACTTGAATCAAGTTTAAATATTTGGATGCTAGTGAGGACTAAGAGGAAAGTTTGCTTCCATCAGAACATGTGAGAATTTAGATGACCAATCATATGTAGGACAAGAACATCCATTTGAACATTTATAGGAAAAGGATTCCTTTTGGATGTTGTGAAAAGTTCACTTGGAACTAGTTGTGTAGAAAATCACCTAAGAATTGGTTGGTAAAAAAATTGATTGGTTACTAAATGATAACAATGGCCATTAGGCATAACTTAAAAAGCTAGCAATAAGTTGAGCAAGTCATTCCTAAAATAGAATCATATATTAATAGCCTAATGCGAGGGTGGTTTACGGTTTAAGGTTTAAACAAATAAACCCTAAGTAAACATGAAATATAAAGCCTAAAAATTTATAGGTTGCAACACATCTTACAAATGTAAGGAGTGTTGAGAAAAATAAATAAATTAGCGAATCCTCCTATCATGCACTCATGACTACATATTAACAAGAAAACAAGATACACTCTATTCATCCATACATTTATTTACAACAAATGATTTGGTTTTAAGACATACAAATAAATTTAAAAGTCAATAGCCATGCTAGTGGCATGGTGCATTGTTGAGAAGAAAAGGTAATATCAAATTCAAATCTAGATAATGAACAGCTACAAACAAAGGTGTTATTGCGCATTACACAACAAGTTATGCTAGATACAAATTTGTGGGTTGTAGTTGAGCTTGTTAATGTTGCACTTGGTAAAGTAACTGCTATTGTTTACAAAATGAAAGGAAGCCACAAAATTTACCTCTATTTGTTGTCATTAACTTTCAATCTTGCATTTTACTTACATAGAACACATAAAAAAGAATTGGTTCTAATTACTCTAGTCAAATATGATGGTTGTTGATAAATCCCACTAAAAATATCATGAACACTAATAATCTATAAAAAATATATTTTAATATCTAATTTCCAACGTAATGAAAAAATCCACTACAAATCTTTTTTAAATCCAACAAGATCTTCCTTAAAAAATATGTGAGCATATCCATTGGTCTAGTAATAAACTACTTACGAAACAAAGAAAACGAGTACACGTATTTCAGAATTTCTTCATTTCGAAATTATTCGTGCAATATGTCCGTCTTTCATCCGACTCAAAAGACTTGACTTCCATTCAGTCTTCAAAAATAGAATATCTTAAACAACGCTTTAGTGGTGGAAAAACGTCGAAGAATATGATACATCAGAAGACCAAATTACGCGTGTGACGGAGTGGCCTCTGTGCGCTGTCAAATCCTTCCTTTGTTTGATTCACCGTTCAAATGCGGGTCGAATATTTGGAAATATTCGGAGAATGAAACTGGGAGCTAAACCATTGTAGAAAATACTGCATTTCCACACTCTTTTCTTTACGTGGGATCGACGGCAATACTTTGGCTATGTTCGTTCTTCTCTACTTAAATTCGAAATCCCGGCATGGCACTCCCTAAAGCAATTTTGAAGAAACAAATAAACGCTACGGTTATCCAAATGGCGATGAAGTATTTGGTCCTAGCACTTACAATAATTATTTCACTGCATATTTGCATTTCATTGGGAGTAGATGGTGGGGATACGCTTCTACTGGGCGCTTCCCTCAGTGGAAATCAGACCATAATTTCAAAGAACGGCACGTTTGAATTGGGATTTTTCAGTCCGCGAGGAACGAATAATTGGTACATTGGCATTCGGTATGCACAAATGTCTCCGAAGGTCATAGTTTGGGTGGCTAACAGAGATAATCCTGTCAGAAGTATGCCCGGTGTTCTGAAATTTTCGAATGACGGTCGTCTCAGGCTGTTTGATAGAGAGGGCCGATCAGTGTGGTCGGCTGATATTGGCCAGAAAGGATCGCGGGCAATAATAACGGAACCTGGCAATTTCATTATTCTGGGTCACGCCCAGAACAAGTCTGAGATTGTTTGGGAGAGTTTCGCTCATCCGACAGATACGTTGTTGCCTGGCATGAAGATGTGGAAAGGCATGAAGCTAACCTCGTGGAAGAGTTCTGTGGATCCTGCAAGTGGGCTCTTCTCTATAGGAATGGACATGCTTCCAGGAAAGACGGAAATGGTGATGGCCTATAACAACACTGTTCCATATTGGTCCACTGGAGAGTGGACTGCGAATTATTTTATTAAGATTCCGGAGGTGTATTTTCCTAAGAAATTTGAAATGTCCTGTGTGACGATTACTCCTTCAAGAATATACTTTCATTTTAGAGTTATCCCGTTAGGACATACCCTCACAGGGCGGATCGTGGTATATGAGACCGGCGAATTAAAAGTTTACAACTTGATGGACGATGGTAGCTGGAATCAGGGATGGTCGTCATACCGGGGTCAATGCAGTGACTATGATATCTGCGGGGCGTATGGACTGTGTAATCCGAATGATGTGTGTAGTTGTCTTGAGAGTTTCACGCCCAGGCATGACACTCAAGGTTGGTTCTCAAGTGGGTGTGCTCGGCGAACACCCCTGCAATGCTCCATCACAGCGGGCACCACCGACGGCTTCTTGGAATCAAAGAACCGATACTTGCCCGAAGAGAAAGCTGTCTCATACAACGACGAGACAACACTGCAAGGCTGCAGGACTGCTTGTCTAAAAAATTGCTCTTGTACAGCCTTTGCTTTTGTTATTTCTGATCTACCAGTATGTAGACTGTGGTTTGAGGATTTACTCAAAATGAGCGTTTCATCTGACAGCCAATCCATCTTCATCAGGCTGGCTGCTTCCGAGTTGATGCACTCGACATCGGAGAGAAACGGCAAAGCCCCTGTACTTCTTATCTTACTTCCTTCTGTCTTGACTATCTCTGTTGTTTTAGCTCTCATCTTGGCGGCATTTATTCTGCGGAAACGTCAAATACTGCGGAAGAAAAGCGTAGAAGAGGACGTGCCAATCATGCTCAAAAGGTTCACTTACAAAGAGCTGCGAATTGCAACCGGGAATTTCAAGCATAAGCTGGGAAGCGGAGCATTCGGCTCTGTGTTCAAAGGAACTCTGCCAGACAGAACCCTTGTGGCGGTTAAGAGATTAGAGGGTTCTGCAACAGCAGAAAAGCAATTCCGAGCGGAAATTTACACCATCGGGAGAATACAGCATGTGAATTTGGTGAGGCTTTGGGGATTCTGCGTAGAAGGCTCTCGAAGGCTGCTGGTGTATGCGTACATGCCCAACGGCTCTCTGAATTCATTCCTCTTCTGTAGAGATGAAGAAGCAGAGAAGGTGTTGGATTGGAAGACCCGATTTGAGATTGCACTGGGCACTGCACGAGGATTAGTTTATCTCCATGAGGAATGCAGGGATCGTATCATTCACTGTGATATTAAGCCTGAAAACATTCTTTTGGATGGCGACTACAGCCCGAAGATAGCTCATTTTGGGTTGGCAAAGCTGGTGGGCAGAGATATCAGCCGAGTGTTGACGACCACAAGAGGAACTCGAGGGTACTTGGCCCCTGAGTGGATCTCGGGCCTTCCTATCACTCCCAAGGCGGACGTATACAGTTTTGGTATGGCATTGTTGGAAATTATATCCGGTCGTAGAAATCTGGACTTGAAGGTGGAGGAGAGCAGGTTCTACTTTCCTACCTGGGCTTCATCGCAAATTAAGAGCGGAAACATAATAGGTGTTGTGGATGTAAGAATAGCAAGTGAGGCAAATATTCAAGAGGTAAGAAGAGCCGCTGTAGTTGGCGAACTGTGCATTCAAGACGATGAAGATAGCAGGCCGAGCATGGGTGAAGTGGTGAAGATATTGGAGGGGACGATGGAGGCTTCTGCGCCACAAATTCCGAGGTACCTACAGGAGCCGGTAGATCAGGTAGAAGACGACGACAGCGATACCTTCGCTTAACATCCTTGCAGATCAAGTGTTTTCAAATATGTGTAATTATAATAATATTTCAATTAAATCTATAACCATTGTAAGCTTTTAAACATTTATTTTTCTTTCTATTACGAAGCAACAAAAGATGGTGAAATTATTATAAAATAATGATCTTTGAGAAAGATCATAGAAAATTTTCATATATTCATTTTATTTTTCATTGTAATTTAATTTAATGGTATTTTTTATTATTGTTTTTTATGAGATATAATGATCTAAACATTATTTTATTCATTTTTTTTATATAATATATTTTTTATTTAGAATAACTATTAGACATGTGTTAAAACTTCAAGTGTAACACTGTCTTCAAAAATATTATGATTAATAGATTATCAAAATACTTCAATATTTCAAATTTAATTGAAAAAGATAATTATGTTACCAAAATACCTTGGCATTTCAACCTTATTTGAAAAGCTGAATTTAGAAGATAACTATTATTTTTACACTGTTTATGTTTATTTTTATCTAGATACTATACCTATTAATCAACCAGTAATAGATTGTTTTGTCAATATAATAGAGACTAATATGGAACTATTCTATATTATGACATTAATATGTACATTTGTCAAGAACTTGCACAATAATTCTAAAATTAATATAAAAGAATTAATTTTATGATTTTGAATATAGATTTAATATACAAAGACAAAGATGTCACTACAATCAATTTAAATTATAAACATTCTGGAAAATAATATTAACAATAAACAAACACTAAATAGAGGAGACTTATATCACTACTCTATAAATTTACATCTCCAAATAAAAATACATTACAAGATTGAAGAACATGATGTTTAGTTTCTAGAGGAATCACTTGACCAATATCACAAAGTTAAATTGATATAATGTTCTTTACTACACTCTCACCATTTTTTTGAGATGATTGAGGTTGTTTATCATTACTTTATCAATTATAGGATTATATAATTTTTATTTTTCCCAATTAATAACATCACTTATGATAAAATTTTAAAAATATATTGTTGAAAAATACATATAAGGCCTAGTAAAGAAAAGGAATTGTATGTAAGTATAAACTATAAGCATGGTTTCCACTTTCTTCTAAAATTTATAAAAATGATTATATTAAAATTTTAGGCATAAATTTTTTCTAATATTTATTTGTGAATTTTTGTTATTCTATTTAGAGATCACAACATTTTGATCTCACTTAAATAATTGATTGAGAAAATAAGTATATTTTCACATCTGTGTAATTCCTCGTGCACTTTATTTAAATTCAAGGAAAAAATATTTGTTTTTCAATACTTCTAATTGAAGGTAAAGAAGCTATGTCTAATGTACAAAGATAAAATGATTTTATATGTTACCTCCATATATGTTTTGTTAGTTAGCTTATAGTTATCTAAACATTTAATATTTCACTTATGCATTTAAAATTATACATTAGGTATTTAATGTTTGCATCCAAGGTGGTTATCCTACCTCCTCTCACCTTTCCTAAATTAAAAAAAGTGCTTTTACATTGTAATTCATTCTAGATCAATTCATCATAGATCATGATTTGATCAAATTGTCTCCATGCTCATGTTGCAACACTTTCTTGTTCATGTGGATGGTTTCTTTCTTGATTTGATCCTTTGAAGTGTGTGTAGTTTCATTTAGGTTATTGTTCGCCAATATTTCCAACAAAATAGACAAGTAAATAAAGTGAAGAGTAAGATTAACTCTATATTTCATTTTTTTTTATTCAAGGGGTAAACGCTTTTGAACGGAGCTATGAACCGGAATACAACCATTCAACAATACCACCCCAACGGGGTTTGAACCTTGGTGGCAAGAACAACAATGCCACTGATAAACCATCACACCATACCAATACCGGCGATTAACTCTATATTTCTAAGTCTTGTATGATTTTTTTTATTTTCTTAACTAATTAATATATATATATATATATATATAATTAAATTAGAAAACTAAATAAAACATTACATTTAAGCACGACAATCCTTTTCTTTTTCCTAACATTAAGGTTATTTATTAATCTTTAATGAAAACTCCAACCTCTTGTGAATTCCTAAGATAAAATTAATTATTATTGCAACTTCATGTCCATCAAATATACAAGACTTTTTTATTTACTTTGATACGATTGATATCATATTTATTAACGCAATTTCGTGTTCATGAAACATACAAGACTTTTTATTCACTTTGATACAACTGACATCCAAGTCTTTTGTCCAGCCATTCCTATCGTTCCTGATTCCCTGTTCAAATATCCTATAAACCATTATTACAATTTCGTGTTCAGCAAGCATACCGGACATTTTATTCACTTTGATATGATGGGTACCTTCCACTTGGATAGATATCCAAGTATTTTGTCCGGCCATACCCATCTCCACCACCATAAAAGACTTGACTGATGGACTTGACTTGACTGATAGAGAAAAAATGCACATTTGATTCCCTTAAATCGTTTCCGATTCCCTGCTCAAATATCCTTTTATTCAATTTAGTTTTCGTCAAACATCCAACAATTTTTATTCACTTTGATACGACAGGTCTTTTCCACTCGGACTGATACCCAAGTATTTTTTCAAGCCATGCAGAAAAGACTTGACTTATTTACAGTCATACGTTTGTTCTATCATAAAAGTCTGAGTGGCATACATATTAATATCTATTTGTCGACTAGTGGTATTCACTTTGATACAACTGATATTCAAGTCTTTTGTCCAGCCATTCCTATCTCCACCGCCTCAAAAGACTTGACTGATAGCCGTAGAATATCTTAAAAGTATTTAGTGGCAAATATATCAATAGCTATCAGTTGACATTAGAAAAAAATGTGCATTTGATGAATTGGGGTCTACGCACTGTCATATCTGATTTTTATTAATGATGTATGAGCTACTTCCTGCCGTGTTGTAGTTGCACCCGCATAGAATATGGTTTAAGGACAATGGCTTACAAACTTACAGGTGTAAATGAATTCAGAAGTTGTCTTTGAGTTCATGATTCCAACTATTCAACGAAGTTGAATGATGGGCCCCACTTTTTAAAAGAAAAATACTCTTTCTGTATTCAAACCTACAAAATAATCTACAAAATAATCGACGACACTTTCTGTATTCAAACCTACAAAATAATCTTTGCCTTCGTATTATAAAAGGAAGGCAATATTCAAGAGAAATATAAACGCTTAGAAACTAAAAATTGGTTAATTTATATTTTTCCATGACTTTCTTGTTATAATTAAGAGCTTACAATTAGTATAAGTAATTTCAATTCTAGGTTTATAGTTTTTAAAAATCAATTATTTATTTTTCAAAATAATTATTTCTTGTTATTTTGAATATATTTATATTCAAGATAAAGTGCATTATAATATATAAATTTTATTTTTTATTATAATTAAAAATAAAGATAATAAAATATTAATTAAAAATTATAAAATATTAATAATTCTTTTTATCTACATCAAAAAATTTAATAGAAAGGTTTATTTAAAAACACATAAAAAATATAGTTTATCTATCTTATAATCTTCTCTTCACTATATATATATATATATATATATATATATATATATATATATATAAACACTTCTAAATTGAAGCTAGTGAAGTTATATCTAACATACAAAGATCAAATGATTTAGATGGTACCTTCATGTATATATTTAGAACTTATTCTTAATGGTTGAACTTAATATTTATATTAGCAACAAACTCTTTGATTGTTTGAGGGATAAAAAATACTAACCAATCTCAAGAAAGCATTTGTCGTAGTTCAATTTCAATATTAGGAAAAGAATGATGCTTTCATTGTTTTTTTCTATGTCTCGCCTTAGGGAATGCAAATTGAAACCAGATAGAGGGTCACATGTTTATTTGTTATATTCAAGCTTATACATATTAAAATATTAGTTTTTAATTTCATCATTGTTCTTTTTTATTTATTATAGTTTAAAGATACAATAGAGTATACCAGCATTTGGGGTGCTAGTGTTAGTGTATCAGCCTGTTACATAAGGGACTACTACTTCTTTCCATTTCATATTTGCTAGTTCCTACAGGTTTCTTCACCTTTATATTCTACTTCATAAAAAGAAAAAGTGTTACATTTGTGTATATAAAACTGTACACAAAAGATATGTCCCTCCTAATCTTCTTCCTCTTTCCTTTTATTAGCAACTCTACTGGGATCTAATTTGTTGTTCAAGTAGCCACTCTTCTCAGGATTGTAGTTCTCTCTATGGTACAACCACTGTTTTCCAAATGCCACTTCTTGTTTATTGATCTCTACCTTGCCTTCCTCCATGTTATTTTTTTGAATTTTTCTTTGGATGCCTAGATGGTGATAGATACCTGCATGTACATAGTGTGGAGTGTGAGCTTTCTCAAAAAATCAATAAGATCTCTTCTACAACCCTAGTATATTTCCTTATTCCTTGCTTTTCAAATAAACCATAAAATTTCAGTTGATAAGAATAGCCAAAACAAGTTATTAGTTTTATCAAGACCTTGCATTGTTCCCATAATAATATCTAATTTTCTTTCCTCTTTACTTTTCCCATCTTTTAACATATCTATTTTGAAGGTATTCCAATTTTTTTTTTTGAAAAGAAACAATAAAAAATATGCATAATGGAATCAGATTTTTTACAGATGTTATAGATGAGTGGGTTCTTATTCCTACTCATATTTGGTAGCCTTTGCATAAAAAATAACCATCTAAATGCTACTTTATTGGGTTCCAATATGCTATTCTTGTTATGCTTACAAATTTGGTTTCATTGTTTACCATTTAGGTTCAAGTTCCATTTTTGATTTAGGTCTTCTGCAAGGTTTGAATTGTTGTTTAGGATCCCATAGATTTATTTAGCCTCTATACCTACAATTTTGTTATTTTGTAGCCAATTACATTCTTGCATCAAATTCTTGTCATTCATCATGTTAGCAGTGGGTATTTTCATATTTTTTTAATACCTTCAATATATTTTTTGTGTTTGAGGAAAGTGAAACTCTTCTTTTAGAGTTTCCCAATTTATCAACTTTCCCTCATTTACAATTTGTCCAAAGATTGATAGGAATTTTTGGTACCAAGCCTTAGCAAAACATCCCCACAATAAAGTCAGTGGTTTGTTATTGTGGAACACAATCCACCAAATGTCCAGACCTTTCCATGAAAATATTATTATTCTCCATGTCTGTTTGGCACTTCTCAATATTATTTTCTTTGGATGCTTCCCAAGTTGTCCATAAGATTTTAAATACTTTGGACCCAGTAGGGGCTATTGTAAACTTGCCAAAGACTAATTCATAGAGAGGTGCATGTGTTTCTAGGTTTTACATTTCTTTGGGGTAGCTTGCTTGATGTTATTTCTAATCAATACTTTCCAAGGATCTTCACCTATGACGGCCTTACAAATGCACTTTGCTACTAGGGAAATGTCTTGTTTCTTTGGGTTTTTAAGACCTAGGCCTCCTACCTATTTTTTCATGCAACATATTTCCCATCTGATTGGATGTAGTTTTTTATTGCCTTTCCCATCTAACCACAAGATGTGTATGATCTTTTTTTGTATCTATTCCACTTGATAGCTATTGAAAAGCCAAGTTGAGGAGTAATATATGTTGTAGGAGGCTAGGATATTTTGACATACTTAATCCCTCCCAGCCAGGGAGAGGTAGCTTTTGTTCCAAGTGATTAGTTTCTTCTCAATATTATTCTTCACCCACTCCCACATATCTCTCAGGTTGTGGCTTATTGAAAATGGAATTCCCAAGTATCTTACTATTTTACTTGGTTCCCCTATTGCAGCCCCAATTTTTCAAACTAGGGAGGTTGTTGCTCATCCCAGCTAAGCATGATAGATTTGGCTTTTGAGATCCTTGAACCTCCTACTTTCTCCAAGAGTTATAACTTAGCCATTAGGTGTTCCACATTCTCTTCCTCAAGCCTTATGATTAAAGTTGTATCATATGCAAACTATAGGCTTATTAGTTACTCTTTATTTGGGAGGATTAGGCCATTTACTTTGCGTCTTCGATGATTATCTCTGAGGATATAATGAAGGGCATCAATTGCTATCAAAAATATTGTTGGAGCTAGTGGGCATGCTTTTCTTATTGATCTTTGTAGTTCAAACCATTTTGTCAACCCTCTATTTATCTATATTTTTGCATTTGCATCCTTCATTAGTGTTTCTATCATTCTGCAAAGTCTCTTTGGGAAGCCAAAGGCTTCCAAGACCATCATTATGAATGGCCATTCAATTCTGTCAGATGCCTTTTCAAAATCAACCAATAGCATTCCAATGGTTTTTCCTGAGGTTTTGTTCCACTCCATTTCCTCCCAACTCATTAGAAGGTTCTCAAGGATGTATCTCCTTTTGATAAACCTTGTTTTTGTGTTGTTGATAATCTTAGGTAGCATCTTTTCCATCCTTAGGGCTATGAATTTAGGAAATATTTTATAGGAGATGTTTAATAGGATTATAGGTCTCCAATTCTTGACAAGTGCCTTGTCTCCTTCCTTAGGGATCAATTTAATGATACTTTTATTTATCTTGCTACCTAAAGAACTAGAAATAGTTACCTCTGTGTAAAAATTAACGACTTTCTCACTCACCCTAGAACCTATATCTTCTTATAGAATTCAATAGGGATGTCGTCCACCATTAGGGACTTGCCATTGCTCAAGGCCAGGATTGCAGCCATGACCTCCATTGTTAGGTGAACATTCAATTTGCTAGCCTCTTAGTCAAAGTTTTTGTTTGGAATTATATTTTTACACTCTTCCCTTTCCTTTTGGCTTTGCTCATTAATGCCTTTAGAAGTGAACATGTCTTTATAGAACTGTTTAAAGGAAGCAATTTTGTATGTCTTTAGGGTCTTTATAGATTTTTACACTCTTCCCTTGTCTTTTGGCTTTGCTCATTAATGCCTTTAGAAGTGAACATGTCTTTATAGAATTGTTTAAAGGAAGCAATTTTCTATGTCTTGAGGTTATCATTATGCAGGATCATATTAATTTTTTCTTTTGCTTCTTTACTCTTTAACTAGTTAAAGAATAATTTGGACCCTCTATCCCCAAGGGAGGTCTAGTTTAACCTTGATTGAATCTTTATGCCTTGGTCCTTTAGTAGTTGGAGTTTCCTTAGCTCCCCTTTCATAGACACTAGCACTTCATTTAGGGCAAGATTCTTTGGATCCTCTTGAATGGCTGATTCAACTTTTAGGAGTTTACCTTGCTCAAGGTTTTCATTTTTCCTTCAATCCTTTTCCTTTTGTTGCCTCATTGTTTGGAATATTTCTTTCTAGGCTTCCACATTTGTATTCCATCTATCAATGTAGGAAAGCCACTTCTAAATCTATTTGTTGATTTCTTTGACTATGAAAAATGGCATCACTACAATCCTCATCCTCTAGTAGCTTAGCATTTAATAGGAACTTTTCCTCCTTTTATCATTTCCAATTTGCACATTTTCAAGAATCACTTTGACCGAGACTAGGTGGTGGTGTGAGAGAGTCCAAGGATTCACTTTGACCAAGACTAGGTGGTGGTCTGAGAGAATCTAAGAATACAATATCTTGAAATGCATCCAATAAATGTGAAACCTCTATCAAGGGTATCTCTTTGTCATCTTCTCTATCAATTCTAGAAATCAAAGAATAGCACATATGTTCATGCTTCATACCTTCTAAAAATTCTCTTCTATCAACCAAACAGATTCTGGCATTACTACATACCTTTTCCTCTACCTCTTTCAAGGGCTTCAACTTATTAATAACTCCATCGTTTATCAAAGAATAGGTTTTGGTATGTCCATATTGTACTACTTTTCAATCAAACTGCCACAGTCTCCCTAGCAACATATGACAAACATCCATAAGAATAATATCACACAGTACCTCATCATGATAATTTCCAATCTTGAACTTTACCAGGCATTGTTCATTTACCAAAGCTTTATGGTCTTTCTACAACCAACAATCTGGTATGGATTCAGATGCCTTCTTCTCTCCATTCAGAACTTATTAACTTTATCTTCTAAAACAAGGTTAGCAGTACTACCTCCATCAATAATAACATTGCAAACTTTACCTTCACACTTACATCTAGTGTGAAATAGATTCTTCCTTTGAGTTCATTCTTTCTCCTCATTCAATAAGGCTCTTCTAGCAACAAGAACCTCTCCTCTTTCTACATCCTTTGAATGTGAAGACTCAACATCTTCATCTACATGTGCAACTAGTTCGTTACCCTTAGATCTTCTAGTTGTCCTTCCTTAATGTTGAGGACACTCATAGGCTATATGTCCTTCTCCACACTAGAAACAGGTTCCACAAAAGCCTCTTTTTCTCGATCCTCATCTAGATCTTCCTCTTCCTCTTTGGTCTCCATTATTTTGATCACTAAGATGATAGGTGTTATGTTTGTAGACACACAAAATATGCATGCATTTCAATTCACCATTTTAAATGATTAACCTTCATTTAATTAAATATAACATTTCATCCTTTAGTTAAATAGATTCACATTATTTAATTTAAGCCTATCATTACCTCATCTGATTAGATAAATCAATTTTTAATCAAATTGTAACATTTCCATCTTTTGATTGAATTCAATCTCCTAAGGCCATTTATTTAAATTAAATAAATTAAATTTATTTAAATTAAATAAATTAAATTTATTTAATTTAAGCCTATCATCATCCTTTTAATTAAATAAATCAAACCTTTTGGTACATGTGCAGGATCATGATGAGCCAAAAAGTGGCAATATGATGGGTATGTGGTGATGACTATTTTTTTACCCAAAATTGATGAAACGAAAAGGGTTTTTCAAGGATATTCTTAGATTTCCACCAATATAAATTATGCTTTAATTTGAATTTAATAAGTAATTATTATTCATTTTCTATTCAAATTACAACTAAAGTCATGATTGATAGGTGATTGAAAAACATCTATAGCTTTCAAATGATATCACATGTTTTAAATCTAAAATATGTGTCACATTCTATGCTTCACATACTATAGGGATTAAAAAGAAAAAATGAATTTCATGAAGTTTTGACCAAGTTAGGATTATGAAATTTTTATATTTTTTAAAAGTTGTAATAAAAATTCATAATTAATTATTTACTTGGAAAAAATTACAAAAATATGTATCATGGGGCATGAGTCCTCTACTTATATCTAAAATATTATAAAAAATATTATCATTTTATTGTGGTTAGGGTGGTCGACAGGACACCTACTTCTTATTTTTCCCTAAAATTTAAGTACCATTGCATTGAAATTTCAAATTTTCACCAAATAGATTTTTATTTTTAAATAAACCTAGTATTTTAAAAACTGCATTCAATTTGCTATAGATTCTATTCTTACATATTTTTGAAATAATATAGATAACTTATTCAAATTTTTATGTCAAGTTGCCTAACTCTGATTTTTCTAAATTTTTCGCCACTTAAGGGCCTATATTTTCCATGATGAGCCTGCACATATCCGTAAATCTAAGTCAAATGGGTCAAAATTGCCTAGCATCATCTAAGTTAATCGAATCCTGATTAATCTAATCTAATCACCCATCACATCCTCTAGCTTTTCCCACTTGCACAAATAAATCAATTTGTTGATTTATTAAATTCATCATTTTCTTTCAACTTGGCATAAAAAGAGAATATTCTTCCAAATTTGAATCCCCCCCAAGTTGACATGTACATCCAACAAAGCATTTAAGAGGTCTTACATGTCTCTTACATGTCTCTTGCAAAGGTCAAACTTAGCATTTAACTCTCAAATTCAAATTTCAAATCTCCCCCTCTTTGGCACATTGACCAAAATGTGCTCATTCCTCAACCTATCACAAGTTGATAAGTGGCTCCTTCCTATTGGTGGATCTTTAGTCCCACATCCTCCATGTATGGCATTCTTTTATCCTTCTTAGCTATAAATAGAGAGATTCTCTATTGTATCAATCCTCCACAATCTTAGTATCTCTCTCCACAACTCATCCAATTTCAAGCATTTGCATCTTGTTTATCATATCACTTAGCATCTTCAAGGCATTTTCATATCATTTTTCGTCATTAGCTTAGCCAGGATTGGGAAAGGGCTTCTTTCCGCATCAAAGAAGCACCAATCTACTATGAGATAGTGGTATTTACCATGTTTTTTTAATGCTTTCAATTAGTTTATTTTTTTATTTCATTTGCATTATGGAACATGTTAGATTATTTCATAGAGATGTTATTTGTTTTGTTTTAGCATCTAACCATACTAAGTGTGTGTGTGTTGGAGTTTTTAGTAATTTGCAGATTTCACCATCTACAAAATGGCACTAGAAGGAGGGCCTTGTTGGTCGATTGTCTTATGGAGTCTATTTTAATAGCTAACTACAGATTTATATCAGTTTTATTACTATCTGCAGGTTAGTTTACATTGGCATAAAATTTCTTCATCCTGTTTAGATTGATATATTTCTATCTATTCATTCTCTACATCATAATTCATTTGTTTTGAGTTTTGTCTTTCTTTATTTATTCAGCCACGTACGTTAGAGGGAAACAGTCTCTTATATATGTAATGTCTTTGAAATAGAGGGATGGGTCAATATATTTTTGAATTGATAGTTTTGAGTTTCCAACAAATAGGGAACTCTATTTTTTAAATGAGAGAAATGCTATTAGTAAATGTTGCAGTGTTTTTCTATCAATATCATTGTCTTTTCATCATCAATGGCATTGTTTTCTTATCAACAGAGTGTACAACTGATTTGTTTCGTAGTAAAGGCACATCATTCACTCATTTTGTCGAATTTAAAAATTGCCTGTAGGACATTCTAGAGAAAGAAAAATGTGCATTTCTTAATCCGTTTCTTATAAGGCAAGATGCAGTCAGTCATTCCCCATCGTCCCTTCTAATGAATGACTTTGTTGTACCATTATTCCCACCAACAAAATCTGTGCATTTCCTAGTGATAGGTCTGTGCATTTATCTCACGCGTGTGCATTGTTTACACCTGCCAAATTCAATTTGCTTGAAATTTTTTAAAAGACTTTTATTAGACATTTAGCATTTGCTTGAAAAATTCCTACGCATTATCATCATATATCTTCTTTGGCACAGACCTTCTAGCTTTTTCACTTGTGAACGACATTGGCTTGAAAGTTTCTTACGCCTTTTCAAACAAATATTTTCTGCACATATCCTGCAATCAACACTTTCCATAAGATTAAAGGTTGTAGGTTGATGTCAACAAAGGTTGGGGACTTCGACTTTACACCCGATAGTTGCATTTGCTGAAAAGTTTCTAATGCCTCTTCAATAAATCCATTTGGCACATATCTTGCAATCAACATATTCCATGAGCTAACATTTTCTTTCAGGCATTTTGTCAAGCAATTCACTTTCCTTGTCTATCATATTTAATGCCATTGATTTGAATTATGTAGAAGCCATGTATTTGGATTTCCAATATAAATTTTGATGACTTTTGTGTTATCTGTGTATTCATGTACACCTTCTAATGTTGTTCCAGGTTATGATAAAGATTTTGTACAGGAATTGAAGCTGTGTAGAGGGTGGATTGAAATGGTGATATAAAAGCTTGTCTTTCATTACAGTAACTAAAGCATCCACATATGGCGCTAAAATCTTGTCTCTTTGTTGTTTCAAAAATGTTGTTTCTTACATACATTAAACTATGTGATTCATCTTTATATGTCGATTCAAGCTTTTTGTTGGTTTTTTGGTCAGCATAAACTTTCAAAACTATGTGGTTGTGGGTATTCATGTGGGAAGGTCTTAAGTGTTGTGTTTTGCATTAATATCTTGATACTTCTTAAAAACTCTATCTTGAGTTTAGTCTTCGTGACTTATTACATTGCCAGTGAAAACTTGTAACCTGGCGAGCCACTTTGGTTTGATCTACTCTCTCCTACTTTGTGAGGGAAAGCATGTGTTGTAAGAAAGGACTCTTGTGAAAGTTGCAACCATTATACAATTTCTAGTCAAGTCAGCCAAAATTTGAAAGATAAGATCTAGTGTGTTTCTTCCACGTGGTTACCTAGGCAAACACGCAACCTCACAATATACACATTTAGTTACTTTTCATCTTTTTCGATACCCACTGAGGATGCAATTAGTAGAACATATCTGCTTATAGACATCTTACTATTATAAGTATGTTGTCAGTGCATTAAAGTCTATTGTAGGTATTAAATTCTAGTGCTATCAATTGGTTTTCATGTCATTTATTGACCATGCAGCTGTCATATCATTTAATAGAGAAAAATATATGTAGCTTATTATGTGTGAGATCATGTTTTGTCTTGTCCCTTTCACTTTAAGGACAGTGGCCTTTGTAGTTTTTGTCTTCCCTTGTGCAAGAGCTTTGATTAACTTTAGTTAAAACTGTCATATGTAACACGACCATCCTTCACCTTTTGACTGCATTTATTTGTGTATTATGACACTTGTATGAAATGTTTATGTTGACACTTGATCCGTGTTAGTAGCCTCCAACTAGGAAATGATAGCTTTCAAGTAAACCATTTACTTCAATCCAAGGGTTAGGCGAGGGGAGTTTGTCTTTTGCTTTGAAATTCATTTAGAGAATTTTTCCATTACTATAGAGTACATCCAAGAAGTGTGGATTTAGAATTTGGAACCTTGGCATGAAATTCTGGCACTCATGTGACTGGTGTGTTGACTAATTTTGACCTGCAGTTTTCATTTGGCATCATCATTTTGTAGTGTTTATTTGGCATTATGTGAAGGAAACTTTTCTTTATTTATCCATTAAAATTGCCTTGTCAAATTTTATCTTTGGCTTGCCTAGCATTGTTATGAATTTTGTCATGTCTATCGGGGAGGTGAAAAGCATTTCTCATTATATTCATCATTTCTCATGTTCTCCAAATCTTGAAAGGTTCTTAACCTTCATGCATGATAGCTCTTCAAAGTTTTGAATTTAATTTGTCTTGGTTCCTAAACTTTTAATGGAATTGACCCTTATCAATCTCTTCTTTGCAAGCAAATTTCACTTTTGAATCTAAATAATTTAAGGGTTGTATTTAATATGATTTTTTTAGTGTTATAACCATTGCTTGTTTTATTATAGAGACTTTGCATGACGGTTTGTAATAAAGAATCAATGGCAGTATCTCTCATAGTGGGATCATAAAATGATGGTATAACAAGGCGAAAATCTGTAACTCAACAAGCAGATTTAAATTGGAGAATTGGGCATCAAATTTGAAAAGAAATTTTTAAATGCTTATTGAAATAACCTAGAGCCTCCATTTATTGCTTTAAGTTTTTGTTTTAAACCAACTAGATCATTGTTTTTTTTCAATGTTGGATTAAAATTGAACGTTAGATATTCACTAGATTTGGGTTTTGAGGTCTAAAATCGAACAATCAATCTCACACTTCAAAGTTGGTGCTTAAAAAGGAATTCATTTCTACTTTGAAGTTAAAATGAACAAGTTCTTTCATGTTTTTGTAATTTTTTTTGCAAAGTAATTTCACTTAAAAAGACGTATGCGCTTCTCTCATGCTTCACAACAATCTTGAGAATCAAAAGTCTTTTTGGTGACATTAAGTTGCATAAAATATTTCCTCCACACTTCATTTTGGGAACTAAAATTGAACAAAGCTTGTGAGTGTGAGTTAGGTATATCGCGTGTGTTCTCCCTTTGTTTTTGAACGAAGGTCGATCGAACTACGAATGTTCTTGCTCATTGTTGTTTGCCTTTAGAGGGGCTTCCCTAAGAGACACATCTGAAAGGGGAACTTGAAGGAAACTCCAACTGGTTTTTCATTCGGATCAATATATAAATGGATAAGACTAAACTATTGAGTCCTCATGGTATGTAGGCCTTAGTTGTACAATGTCTTTCAGAACAGGGTACTACCGTAAAAAGTATAAGCACCCCTAGTAGCATCGATTAAAGCCTTTAGTGGCTTGTTGGATGCTCGCAAGGTTCCATGTCCCCAATGTCCCATCATTAAGAACCTTCTTTGCAGTAGCCAACCAGTCCATCCAATGAGTTTATCAAAGTGGTGCATTGGAACTTAGATTCCAAGAAGTTACTTGCCATGTCTGATCTTGGTTAAAGTACAGAGGTTAAGACTTCATTCTTAACATGCCTTTATACTCTCTCATTGGTTGCATGTAAAACCATCTCTTCTACTATGAAGGGCATGAGGGAAGCCCACCAAGAAAAATGTACCAATTGAGCTAGGATGTTATATTGCTTGTGAATCAGTTTGAAAACACATTGCTTGATCCAAAACATTGAAACCAATATTCAATGAATCATCATAATTTCAAACCCTTTGGAAGGAACAAATACCTTTGAAAAGTCCATGTGTTACTGCTTGTCCCTAGGAGTTATTATCCCTAGAAGGCTTCTAAACACTGAGACCTACATCTCAATTTGTTTATTCCAAAGTCAACAATAGGAAACTATGCTCTTGAAACCTTGATTTTCACATAATGGACCTTGTGAAATGAAAAGGAATTGAGACATAGACATTTGGTTTGAAAACTAAGCAAGAAGTGTGTTTGTGGTAAAAGAAATTCATTAACCAAGATTAACTCAAATTGAACCCCACACATGTGCTTGTTTATCTTTTTATCATCTTTCGAGCAAACATTGGTCTTTGGTTTGAACTACTCTTAGAGAAAATCATGTTCTTCAATATCTTGGTCTAGTAAAAAAAGTCTCTCTAAGTCTCTTAAGATCAAAATAAAAACTTTCATCCATCTCCCAAACACCAAAATCAATTCTTGGAAATCTTGAAAAAATCCCTCATGCTAAACTTTGGGCAAATCATTTGAACCAAATCAAAATTATCTTGTTTGATTAGGTGTGTAGAGGAATCCTTCTCCACATATTTAATCAAGTTATCAATCCTTGTGAACAAGTCTATCCCTTGATAAAATCCAACATCTTGTGGTTTATGAGTTCACTATCCAAATCAAATCAAATGTCAATCCAAGTCCTAAAGTTTGGTATCCTCTTCAAGGTTTCCTAAGAGTTCCAATCATTCACCAATCTTCCATCTTTCATATCTCATCACCATCATTTTGATCCTTAAAATCTTACAATTTCTTTTTGTAACTAGAGTTTAGATCAATCCAAAGAATTAGAGGTTCACATCCTACATTCTTGAAAATTGATCCTCATTTTATAGTTCGAACTAGACCTCAACACAAGATGAACATGAAATATAAACTTGATCCATACATCATGAGTAATTCAAGTCAACTGAAATTTCAAACCCTTACAATGTCGATTGATTATCAACACTCACATCTATACAATCTACACATGGGATCATTATCTCCTACAAACCTCAATGGTACAACAAATGTGAGTATACCCAATCAAAAGTTTGGAACACCTTTCCCAATGATATATTTAAATCTAGGTCCAAACTTACAAATCTATCAACCAAACAATCAATGCATGAATCTTCAAGTGAACATCATTCCACCAAATCCATACATGCCAAGTTCAAGTTTACCAAACATGAACATTTCAAATCCACACTTGACAAACTTTGGGATAGATTATCTTGCAAAACATACAAATGTTGTTCAAAGTCCAAAAATGATGATAACGACTCCATGTATTGATCAAAGTCAAGGTAACACCATGCAAAATCAAAGTTACCTAAATCAAGTCAATGTGATTTCCAACATCAACAATGTTCAATTTCGACCCATAATGCCAAATCTGAACATTGTCCAAAATGAATTTGTCCATGATCCCATGCAAACAACACAAGTATACATCCCAAATCTACTTGAACAAAATCCAAATCAAGGGAGTCAAATTCAAAATCAAGATCAAATTTCACTAGAACAAATTGCTTCACATGCCAAACTAATTGAATTACTGAGCCAAGAGATATCTTCACTCCAAAATCAATATAGTCTTCCTTTGGTTGAACCATTCCATCAAAGCGTTGAGTTGTGTCCAAAACCACATCAAGAATAATATCTCCAATGCCAAGATCGACCACATCAACAAATTCAACCCCCACATCTTGAAGATCAATCACCACATCTCGAAGACCAATCACCACATCTCCAAAATCAATCACCACAAGGTCAAATCTCACAATGTAACAAATAGAAATAAACACCACTTGGGGGACCCATCGAATTGATCATGCAACAGTTGATGCAAGAAAATCTCATTAAACTCCCTGTTTATGAGGATTATCAAGAGCCCTTATTTAAACCACCAGGGTATAACGAGAATTACTTTTGTGACTTCCACAAAACAAAGGGACACACAACATCAAATTGTATTCGACTCAAAAATCTCATCCAAGACCTTATTGATCAAAAGATAATCACTATTGGGGACAATGATCAAGATCTATCCATCAATGAACACCTTGAAGATGTTTCCACCTCATCCAATGATCAAATTAACATACAAGAGTCACTTTTCAATCATGATCAACATCCACCAACAATACCCAAGAATGATCCAATTCAAGAAAAATATTTCAACATCATTTGACCCTATGGTTGAAGACATTAATAATCTCTTAGCTACAATTGTTGAAAACAATGTTCAAGATCTCTCCATTAATGAGCACATCAAAGATGTTTCTACCCCATCTAATGATCAACTCACCATACATCAAGAGCCACTTTTTAGTGATCTATTTCAAGGAGTGTTGGAATTATTTAATGACCCATCTACCAATGATCATGTTATCACCTAATGAGTTAGAGAACATATCTCAAGAATCTATTCCAAAGCATGATCAACATCTTTCACCAGGGTCTAGCAATGGTCCTTTCCAAGACATGTTGACACCCTTTGACCTCATGGTTACAGATACTGAAAGAATCCTCAACTCGACACTTGATCTAAGTCCACTCAAATATAGAGAGGATATTGAGCCACTTCCCATTCGTAAAGATGACATCCAAGAATCCTTTATAAGCAATCCATCCTTTGAAACTGACCCATGTTAAGAACTTGATCCAAAGCATGTTGAAAGCAATTATGAAATTATTCAAGATCAAGAATTCGTATCTCCAAGATACTATAATGATTTAATGGAAACTCTCTTATCTATAAAGGATGTCATAGATAATGATCATATCCATATAGCACATACTCCTCCATCTACCCATGAGATGATTTCTATGGATGGACGCGTAGATGATCTTCATCTAGAACAAGATTCAGTTACACAAAAAGAGTAGATTATTAATTCCTATAGTCAAACTAAATTATCAACACTAGGATTAGATATATCCCAAATTTCAGACTGAGGACATCAGGTATGTGCATATCCAACACTATCCACTCAAGGAAACAAATTAGATAGAACAATATAATCTAGAGTTAGCAAAGCAACAAATTGAAACAACATAATCTATAGTGGTCATTTGTCAGAGCATGTTTACTAAACAAAACATCTCAAAACAAGCAGAATCAAGGAACAAAGGTGCCACTACCACCATACTGGGGGAAACTTTATCTAGTGCAAGCATCAACATAGGGAGCACGAAGAATGCTTCAACAATGTGTAATATTCTAAAACTACATAAATATATATAGAAAAAATCTAAGCAAAGAATTGTTGTCTAAGGAAGCTAAAAATAGAAAAGGTTACACATGCAAACTACGTGCATGGCTGGAGTTACCTAAAAAGGGTTTTAATTGCACTCTCTAAAAAGGAAAACTAATACAAAAAAGCTACACCTATTGTAACTACACATGTAGTTTTATTATGCATCAACAAACAAAATAAATTGGTGTTGCATGAAGCCGTTGTGAATGCATGTCTTCAGTTCCATGCCTCTTGTGCTCATGGCAGGTCCACCTTGACAAATATGTGTGTGTGTGTGTGTGTGTGTGGAGCAAGAGGATGGAGAGGGAGGAAGAGGAAGATATATGGAGAATTAAGTTTTAGTTTAAATTTAAATAATTTTTTTTAGTTAATAAACAATACGTTTATGAGTTATTAGGATCTATATATATATATATATATATATATATATATATATATATAGAGAGAGAGAGAGAGAGAGAGAGAGAGAGAGTTAAATAAAAAGCGAGGTAAGGAGAAAGAGAAAGATGGTTGAGATCCAATCTAAATCTATTGTGATTATATTTTTGAGGCAATGTTTGTGTGATGATATTGTTTAAAGAATTGATGATAAACGACACATTTGTGATTCATGAAGGAAATTAGAATATATGCAAGAATATATGTCTATTTGGATTAGTTTCAAGAGCTAAAAAAATTGAGAGAAGAAAAATTAAAGCAGCGATGGAACTAGGAAGACAAAGAGACAATCTCAAAGGCGAATCTATAAGTAACCTATGCTTTTTCACCTACATCAAATAACGTGAAGAGGTTAATGAGGGAGAGATTTAGTGATTTAGAGAGAAAGAGGGAGAGAGAGGGAAAGTGAAAGAGAGGTGAGAGAAAAAAAGGCCAAGAAAAAGAGAAAGAGTAAGGGAAATGGAGGGAATAAGGCCGAGAGAGGGGTACGTTTTATTTAGGTTTTTGTGCATTCCAAGGATGTTGCAATTTAAGAGACTAAATTTTAAACACTAAAAAATATGTGAAATTAATATAAGTACAATCAATCCAAAATTACCACTTGTCCCTACAAACTTGATCTCATACAATTTTATTTTCTTAATGACCTGCCAATTGACTTCATATATTGAACGACTATATATATATATAAAACAAATACCCATAATTCTTCAGCATGTAAATGGGCGCTATGCCATTGTAGGAAATTCTCTAACAATTTCTTAACTCATTTCTGTGGGATCCACGGCACTACTTCGCCCTTTTTTTCATTGCATAGTTGTTGGATTTCTATTTAAACTCGAAGAATACAGCTGCTATTCTACCGACAAAAAAGCATAAAATAGCATGTCAACATGCATATAGGCATAGATAACATCATAGGAAACCATTATAAGGGGACCCACCAAGGCGGAGCAGAAGTGACAGACCAAGAGGAGCGGAAGTGACAGAGGGATGACGGAAATTGCACGCACTTAGTTGTGCCGCCCAGTTTTGATTTCGTCTATTCAAACATAAAGTGCAGTCCCAGTTAATTTAAATTCAATTTATTATATCATATTATTATTTTATTATATTGTTATATATTTATTATTGTACTTATTATTATAATATTTTTATAATAATAATATTGTTTTATAATTAATTATATTAAATCATATATTATATATTAGTTTTAAAATGTTATAAATATTAAATTATTTTATTGTTATTATATTATTATTATGATATTAATCTTATTATGTTATTATATATTTTATAATGTAATTAAATTTATATTATTATTTTATTTTATTTTTATCCGTATTATTTTATAATTATTATTATATATTTATTATTATGTAAATAAACTTATATGATTATTTTATAATTAATATATTAATCGCATTTTGTTTTCACAGTTCATAATAGTTCGCTTCAAAACTTCTCTCTTTCTGTTTTTCATCTTGATGATGGATCATGGAGTATGATCCGAAACGTTGATGTAAAAATATACACACAGTTTACCCAGAAATCTTGAAGCGAATTAATATATTATTATTATACTATTATATTATATTATTATATTATTCTATTATATTATTATATTTATTATTATACTTATGATTATTATAATTTGTTATAATGTAATTAAATTTGTATTATTATTTTATAATTATTATATTATCTTATATTATATTATGTTATTCTTATGAGAAATAGGATGTTTTAAAACATATGATTCAAAATACTATTATTATGTAAATAAACTTATATGATTATTTTATAATTAATATATTATTATTATATTATTATATTATTTTATTATATTATTCTATTATATTATTATATTTATTATTATACTTATGATTATTATAATTTGTTATAATGTAATTAAATTTGTATTATTATTTTATAATTATTATATTATCTTATATTATATTATGTTATTCTTATGAGAAATAGGATGTTTTAAAACATATGATTCAAAATACACAATGTTTATTAACTTGCAATTCACAACATACCAATCCATGTGTTTTTGAATTGCGTATATCTAGTTTGCAACTCAAATAGCAATGACAACACCATTCACTTAAACACCTCTTTACATCATTCAATTCAACAACACTTAAAATTCACCAACTCAATAATAATTCTAGATTCTATCTTCTCTAAAGGTTTTTCTTACTTTTCCATGCTTACAATCACCCCCACATGTGTATAATAAAAAGCTCAAATACACTTTATCTTTTAGATCCTAGGCTACATTCTAAAAAATTTAGTCATATATCTTCATTAGATTAACACACACATTGGCATGATGAATCATGGTAAAATAAATGTATGTCTAGGTATATATCCTATTTTTATTTTTAATTATAATTTTAACTTACTTAGCTCTAAATAAATTCACTTAAGTACCCCAATCTAAAAAAAATCCACATGTTCATATAGCCCATTAAAATAGGCACTCATGATTTCTCAATGTATTGATTACTTAGAAATACTTATATGTAGAAAAAGTAATTGCAATACACAAATTCAATAGTTTAAAATTTAGGCACTTTTCTCATCAAGTGTGTCAATGTACGATTCTACATATTTGATAATAATGTCATTATTTTTTAATTAACTTTGACATTCTATAGTCTTTCATACTAATCTTCTTTGAAGTTTTTTTCATTTCGTCCTTATACAAAAAATAAAATAAAACCCTCATAATACATTTTCTTGTTCTTCAATGCTCTCAATATCTCATCACTTTCCATTTAAAGTAGAAAAGGAGATAGAAATGAGAGGTAGAACAAAATGGTATGAATCTTTTTCTAGAGAAAGAGGAGGTAAAAAAACTTTAAAGGTGATAAGTTGGATGGGATTCATTTTGAAGAATATAATGATGATATATTTAAGGATTTCATCTATTACTTGATGAATGTCACTCAATTTGAGCAATAGAAAAAAAATAAAGTAACTCTTTCCACCTTCACTCTCATTTTTAGGTTGTTTTGAGAAGGATGTGATTTTTTCACTCTCAAGGGATTTCATATGATAAAATAAATTAATTAGTTAAGACAATATTCTAGATCCTTGGAAGACTACTATAATGTTGATGGTTAAATATTTCATGTGTGAGTCTCAATGTAGAACCAGTGTAGAGAATATTATGTGAATATTGAATATTATGGTATAGTACGAGAAGGAGGAATTGAAGTTAAATTTATTAGGATATGCATTTGCCTCATTTTAGTTAATGGATAAAAAATATAATAGGGTAGTGAGAGCATTAATGTGTCATGAGCTCATCCATCTAATATGAAAACACATTTTTGAAGAAACCATTATGAAACATATCAATAACTATCTATGGTTTAATAGAACGCCAAATTCTAATAGTATCTCTCTTGCTATCCATTGTAGGAGAAATTATATCACCCCAAGAAGTTAACCTCATGTGTAAGATAGAAATAAACCCATCTCGCCCTTGTACCATAAAAAAAATATAGTATTCATAGGTTTTGTTAAAGAATTAATAGCATTTACTTAAGTGTTAATATCCTCAATTTTTACTTTCCTTAATTCACCAATCTCCTTAATAAAAGGATATTGTACGACATGTTTAATTTAAGCATGGTAAAAAATTATCTACAAAATAAACTACACTCTATGAATCATAATTCAGCAATATATGACTTAAAACCAATATTGTAACATAGTTTGTGGAACAAAAAAAAACTTATTTGCAATCATATAGTGTTGCCATGTACTTTTATTTAATAGTGTATGATATTTTTTGTCTACTTCCACTTAATCATCCAACTCACAACTAATTCTAATAGAGTAAAAATATAACCACTCATTGATATCTAGCTATCCAAATCTCTATCCCAATCAAAATCAATAATCCCCCATACATTTAATAGCTTTCCCACATTATTAGTGCCATAATAACATAACTATTAGTTTAGAGTTCCTTTCAAGTACATAAAAAATATGTTCGCCTACATCTAATGCTCTTCACAAATATTTGGCATGATCCTACTTAAAACTCCCCTTTCTCAAGTAATATTTAAGCCTCATACATTTCTATGCATACATAGAGCTATCAATTACAATTGCATAATATTTATTTTTGATGTCCTCAAAACCTCCATAGATTTAGGGCATCATTATAGGCTCAATTTAGAGGCTATTGGAAAATGAATTCATAATATTATCATCATGCATGTTGAACCACTATATAATAGTCTCAAGATACTTCTTCTAGTTTAGCCATAGCTTCTTATTATTCATATTTTTATTTATTTGTATATACCAAGAATGTACCTTATAGCACCTAGATCTTTCATCTCAAACCTAAAATCCAACTAAACCTTGAGTTCTCTAATCAACACTCCATTATTCCTAATTATTAAATTATCATCAACATGTAAAACTATGATTAACTCAACTTGCTTCCTTGGATTCAAACTCAATTCTAATTTTGATACAACATACATGGTGACTACTTTAATCCATACGAAGACCCTTTTAGTTTACAAACCAAATATTTATACCCCTTATCTAACATATTTTAGGTTAAAAATTGTAGATTCCTCATCTAAGTCTCCATAAGATAATGTTGTATGAAAATTTATTTTGTCCACTTCAAAATCAAAAGATGTAGCTATAAACAACAACATCCTAATGAAATTCAACATAGATACAAGGTAAAATATCTCTCTAAATTATATTCCTTCTAGACCTTAGAATAGCCCATTGCACCAACTATCCTTGTAGGTTTGCAATTTTTTTCTACTCTAAATTTCCACTAGTACATCCACTTGCAACAATGGGTTCCTCACCTTCAAATAAATTAATCAAGTCCCAAGTATTTTTTTTTTGTAGTGCCTCCATCTCTTTTATTTACTAAGATCTTGATGTGAAACACTACATCAACATATTAGCTCATTGATTACTGCAATAATCTTCAATAATTTGCTCTTGCATTCCTTGGAATCACTCTTGAATGCTCTTGATCTCATAAACTTGCTATCAAGACTTGAACACTTGAAAACTTAGTTACAAATCATAGTGTGTTTTGAATCTTGCAATTTTTCATACCCAATCACACTATCATGAAATGATTTGTTGTTATTTGAAATGGAGACCTAGATATGTATAATTATGAATTTCTTGTGAAAAATAGGAGGTTTCAAAAGTGTTGTTTTTCAAAACACATTATGTTTTTTAACTTACAATTCATAATGTATCAAACCCATGTATTTTTAAATTGTGTATATATAGGCTTGCATTTCAAATAGAAACAACACCATTCACTTAAACAACTCTTAGATCATTCAATTCAAAAAAACTTACAAATGGTGAATCAAGTTGTGATTAATAGTAAAATAGTAAAAGCTTTTACTTTAAGACTGAATATGTCCATTCTTTGTTCCTTAAGATCAAGTTTCAATTTGTAATCTATTTTTTTCAAATAGGGGAATAAAAAAAAGAGGTGGGAAGCAAATGGTCATAAACCACATGTGGGAAATATCCTCCATATATATCAAAGATTTGGATTATGTGATTAAGATATGTTGGACAATGTTAAGGAAGTGGATGCATGTGAATTACAACACTGATTAGAGATATAGATTAGTCTTTAAGACTTCCAACCAATCCAAAGTACCAAGGAAGGAAATGTCACATGGGATATTTCATTTCATTTGACATTTAACTCTTTCCTCAAGAGTAGCCATTAATGTAACACATTTAAAGGATTAATAGAAGTCTTGGATCTCTTTAGGTGTGGAGTTTTTTTCTTGCATGGGTTTCTCCTCATAATTCTTGAGTTACGGTTTGCATTTATATTGTAATATGTTTTCATCTATGATTTATTGCTATATTTTTATTTGGATGTGTAAAATTATCTACATATTGTCACTAAAAAGTTTTATCCTAATTTTTCAACAAAGAGTTCATTATTGACTAGATATAGTGGTATGAGGCATTGTTTTGCTCACTCTTTGCTAGAGTTTTTCACCATATTTTGTGTTTCTTCAAGGTATATAGTGTCTCTAACATTGTTATGCTTGTTTCATATCTAGTTTCATGTTTGGGCATTGTTTTCAATCAGTCTCCATGTTGGCATAGTGAACTTGATTTGATATGGTACATGTTATATGTGAAATTCAGCCATATTAGGAGTAGTTGGTAGAGCTAATAATCAAATATGTTGTTGATAAGTTGATTGGGAAAAATCCCTTCACTTTATCAATCAAATGGTACTAAATCAAGGTTCACATTACTTGCATTTTTTGTGATTCCAAATGGTTGAGAAGAATATTGAGGGTTATGCTCATTACGAGATCAAGTAGGAGTGATGGTTTGGAACCATTTGAGCCAAAAAATTGTACTAGGAATCAAACTAGAGTAGCTACAGAGATAGCAATAGACAAATCAAGAAGTGGATGAAGATGAGGCAGGATTTTGTAGGTTGGAAGATGCATTTAAGACTTATTTATTAGTGGGTAAATTTGATAGACTCTAAGAAAACATCATTTTAGCATTATATCAAAAAATGGGGCTTTCTCAAGAGCAAGGGCTGCCTAAGAAGACTAAACACAAGCAAGGAGAGTCCTCATCCTATGGAAATAACATCCTCTTCAAGGCAAAAGAAAGAATCAACATCCTACCATTTGATTGAGAAGTCAATGTAAATAAGTTAGACCAATGGATTGCACACAAAAAGTCCTACTTCATCTTTCATAAGCTAAGTTCACACCAACAAATCTCTTTCACAAGGTTGAACCTATTTTAAAAACTCATGACTCACTAAAATTTTCCAAACACAATTTTGACTTAGACTCAAAAACTAAAAAGTAAAATTTAAATTCCTTAAAACACAAATTTTATACAAAATAAAATTACACAACATACCAAATACATTTGTAAAATGTTGGCATAGTGATTTCTAGAAGACTTGAATACAAAGAGAGTACAATAATGTGCATCATCATACAAATGCAATAGTTGATAAATATGATATGTATTACTATGATAAAATATCTTAATAAAACAATTATATTCTTTCAAGTTACATCAACTTACAAATTTCTCTTCCCCATATCCATCATAGAGATTTGGGTCCTAATTATAGTTGCATTTGGCGTCACTATTATACTAGAAGGTTGTGGCTCTATCATCAAACTAGAAGGTAATGACTCCTCTCACTTAACATCATATGTCATGATGTCATCTAATCCATTGCCTATTTCTTCTATTGCACCTTTCTCTGCTTCCCTCTCAAAATCAATAATCTTGTCTTCTATAAACATGGGAATGTCCTCATCCTGTACAATCACTATATGGATCAATCTCATCCAAGTCAATCATCTATTGAGCAATTGTGTCCATCTTTTTTGTGCAATGGTAAAGGTTGTACTACACAAAGATGAGGTCATTGAGGCTTTTGTGTTAACTTGTACTTCTCATGTGAATGGCCTCAAACAAACTCTAATTGAATTTAACATCCAAATGTGCAACAAGGTTGCAACAAAATGTGAAGGGCTAGCTTTTAAAGATTTGAGGTATATCTACCCAAATCTTCCCAGCAAGTAACTACAAAGAAGACATTTAAAAAAATTTAAGCATTGATAGTTGTAATTTATAAGCAAAGACCCCACTTTTTTGCTACCTCATGCTTGGGTGGTTCTCCCTCAAATAAATAGTAGCAAAGAAAATAATGTCCCCTTAACCTACTTGGAATTCTATAACTCCATAATTATCATGTCTCTCACCTAAAACTCAAATTTCATCCTCTCAATGCATGTTGAGAGGCCCTACATAACCTCCCAATTAATATCCATGAGGTCCTCTAAGAAGAAAGAATTGGTTTTGAGGTAGCACCCTACTACATGAATGAACTAGTGGACTTGATGGTTCTACTTCCAATCAATTTTCCAAATGGGTTCAAATTTGGTTGTCTCCCCTATAGTAGTTTTGGATGGTCTCCTTGGTTTTATCCATTGCTTCATAAATGTAATCCATCAAGTTTTCTACCCATCCCATGAGCACAAAATCTTAACTAAAGGCTCTAACACCCAATAATAAATTAAAGTTACAATTAAAATAAGACATATGAAATTTGAAATTATTGCATGCAAAAGTTTGCAAGTCCTATGGAGGTTGTTCATTTTGGGGAATCCATGTTTCTAATTATGTTTATAGCATGAGCATTAATGGCCTATAGCTTTGCAAATGAAAGGATCTCTCCTTTTTTATCACTCCTAAAAATCAGATTAAGGCTCATTGAGCTTGTAATTTTTTATCAATGAATATGTGTACAAATTGAGAAGGATTTGATCCAAAAATGGCTCTTATTTCATCAAAGTAGGATCTCTCCTTAATGGAGCCTCCAGTGCGTCATGATTGGTCAGCAATTAAATGCTAGCATAAGGATTGTTTACACAAGACTAGTGTATTTTCTTGGGTTGCTATTCAAAACAAGGTATTGACTACAAACAAGTTGATGCAAATGATCTTTTGCTAGCCCATTTAGATGCATACTCTACAAACAAGGTAAAGAAGCTAGTTTCACCTCTTCCTTAATTGCCACTTTATTGTAAAGTTTTGGAGATGGATTTGTGCCTACTTGAATCAACCAGAGAATCTCCTAAACATTTTACTCCAATTGTTTAAGGATTGGCCACTATCAAAGCCATGGGCCATTTTCTTCAAACTTTAGACTACAAGACCCTATTTGATAGATGGCACATTTGGAAATAAAGGAAAACACACATTTCCAAGACACTTCAATTGCTTGAGATAGTTTTCTACCAAAACTAGAAATTGCAATCTTTGAATTGGTAATGAATAGGGCCTCAAAAAAATAACAAAATAAATACCTCTTTACAACTTGGGACAAGAATATTTTGAAGTGGTAAAATGTAATTCTACCTCCCATTGAAGAAGAAAAATGTGCATGGTGACACAAAATGTTTCTAGGCCATGTCTATGGATTCACAAAGTACTTGAAGAATCTCCCTCCATTGCCACTATGTTGTAAAGTTTTGGAGATAGATTTGTGCCAACTTGAATTAATTAGGTTGTCCTAGACACTTTACTTCAGTTGTTTACGGATTGGCCACAATTAAAACTGGGTCATTTTCTTAAGCCTTTGAATTTCAAGCCCTCTTTGACATATGATACATTTGGATAGAAAGGAACAAACAAACTACTTCACTTGCTTAGGACACCTTTCAGTCAAAATTGGAAATCACAATCTCCAAATTAGTAATACCAAGGCCTCAACAAAACAAAGAAATAAATGTTTGGGACAAGAATATTTGGAAGAAAAGGAAAAACTTGAGTCTACCTCTCGTTAAAGACAAAAAAATGTGTCTGCTCCATGTATGTCCATGAAGTTAAATCTCAATTGAAGTAGCTTCTTGAACAAGGAGTAATCAAAACCAACATTTGTCCATGTGGTTCTGCCATAGGAGTGACACCCAAGAAAGATGGCACTTGACATGTGTGCATGGACTTCTAGGATTTGAAAAATACTACTATAAAAAATTGGTATCCACTACCTGAATTGATGATCTCTTAGATTATTTGCAGCATGTAATCTTCCCAATCAGGCAAACATTTGCAAGTTGAAATAATGAATTAATGTTAAATGTAGGTGTCAAACTCTACTATATCAAAAATATGTCAATATTGCAAAACCCTTATCAATCAAAACACATGTTATGAACAACAAAATCAACCATCCTCAATGTTGTTTATGAATTATGAACCCTCAAATGTTGAAAATAATCTATGTACTAATGTACGAAAGATGGAAATATATAACTCTTGATTATATTTCCACATGCACATGAATATTTAATTAAGGAAGATCTAATTGTTATTATAGAAAATAATCCTTTAAAAATAAATTTAGGTAAACAACAATATTTACTTTACCAACAATTTCACTTACAATAGTCTGTACAGCTATACATGTGGATACAAACCCTTCAAATAAGTGTCAAACATGCAATAATGGAACTAAACTATATGGCAATGGTAGGAAGGTGCACGAATAGGTCTGAAACCCTTCTTCAATGGAAAAAAATTAATGAAAACAATTGTTCAATCAACCAAACCCTAAAAATCATCTATTATTTGAAAGTACAATGTTTAGAAAATATGTATGACAACAGATCTAGGGTCTCACAATAATAGCAATTAATCCAAAACTACATGAACAATGCTTATTAAGACTAGAAATGTCAATCAAATATTGGGTACAACAATTATGACAGCTAGAAACATTGATTAATGGTTGGAAATCTTTAACAAAATAACTATTATTGCTAAAAGTTTTTGGATTAGATTGTGTCAAAAATTGCATCAACATTTCGGATCACACTCTGTGATCTATCATAGGATGAAGAAGAGAGCATAAGGAGGAAAAATGTATAGTTGTAGACCAAGGATTGCACAAAAAACTAGGAAAGAGGGAGGAAAGAGAAGGGTGGCATGAGAAACAAGGCACCAAGATAAGTAATGGAAGAAGAAATGAAAAGCAAGAACCATAAAATGATAAATGAGAATTTTAAAGAAGATAAGGAAATTAATCATAAAAAAGAACTATTAAATATGTATATAAATATTATATTTTTTATATTAGATATAGAGGAATCAACAAAATGAGGATTATAGTGTTTATAGTGTTTTTACATATCAAGTGTGTTACTGTTCACCAACAGTATAGGAGTATCTTCCTTTCTAGTTTACTCCAAATTACAAGAATTTACAATGATTCACCATGAATACTTACACCAGGATTATAAAATTACAACATATAATCAAGGTTACTTACATCAGAAATACAAAATTTAACAGTGTTATGCTAAAGATATACTACATAGTAGGCCAAGTCTTCAAAAATTCCATTTTTACTAGCCATTGAACCTACTATTCCTTACTTTAGATTTCATATTAACAAGATCCTTTGTTGCTTCTTGCTCAGTCACTATATTTCTCTCCTCCATGGAGTTGTTGCTATGTGCCCCTCCCTCTTTGTTCTTTGCTCCTTCTTTAAGCTCTCTCTAAAACTCATGTAGTGCTTTTAGGAAGATCTCAACCCTTAGGTGACCATCCTACCAAGTATACCCATACCTTGCTTCATTTATATCAATTCCAATTGTTCTCTTCTTAAGAAATTTCCATAATTTATCCTTTGCAATATTGATGGTTATGTACACCTACATGGCAACATTATACACTATGAGTCTCTTACAAGACTCAGTAAGAACCCTCCTATATCCCTTACACTTGTCTTCATTCCAACCTTTCCTAATAACCCACAAGATTTTGGTGGATAGAAATAGCCAAAACAAAGAGATATCCTTATTCATTTTATTGTCAATTTCAAGTAAGATTTTTGTAGGATTGGGTTCATCCTTAGTCCCCCAAATATTTTCATCATTGCAAAAGAGCTTCCAAACCTCTTTAGCATACATGCAATAAAAAAAATGTGTTTGACTAATTCAGGTACCTTGCATAAATTACAAATGTCAATGTCATTGTGTTCAATTTTAAATGCTAGCTTTTGTAGTAGCAACAACCACTTGAAGTAAGATTTTTTTGGTTCAAATTCTTTTGAACAGTTCTTAAAATATTTAAACCATTAATTTTTGTTTAGATTGGTACCCCATATTTTATTAACATGTTCAAATATATTAGTTTGTTCAATTAGAAAGCAATAGTTTGTTTTAGCATTTACTTTCAATAAGGAGTTGTCTTGCCACTGAAATTCTTGGTATTGAAGGTTGTCAATTTTAATTTCAATAGGGAAATGAATCTTTTTTGCAAGATTATTTTAACACTGTGTATGTTCTCCAATTACTTTGAGGGAGATTAAATTTTGAAATTAGTTCATTCCAACTCTTCAAGTTAACATTCATTAGAATATCATTGAAGCATTTGATCCATTTTTTTGCCCAACTTTTGGCTGAGCAGCCTTGAATTAAAGCTAGGGGTTTGTCTTTATGTTCCAAGTTCCACCATATAGATATGTGCAATAATGGTGCTATTACCATTCTTGATGAAGTGACAATTAGTTATGTCCTTCTTAACAACCTCCCATGCCTTCCAAATGGTTTTGAATACATTGAAACCTGGAGGGGCTTTAGGGTGGGCACTACTAAGGATATCACACAAAGGAAGGAGTTTCCATGATTTAGCTTGCTTGGGTATTGCATTCATTATGTTTTGTTTGATGAGGACCTTCCAAGGTTCCTCTCCATTCAATGCTCCAATTATCCACTTGGGTGCCAAGGCAATTCTTTGTAGTCTCAAGTCCTTTAGGCCTTAACCATCCTTTGTTTTGGCAATGGAGCACTATTCTCATTTTATAAAATGCCTTTTTCTCTTTCCTTTTCCATCGGACCACAAGAACTTTCTTATCCTTTTTTGGATTTCATTAATTGATAACAACTAAAGAATCATACTGATGCAAAGTAGATGCTATATGATGATAAAATCTTTTGGAAAACCTGTATTCTTCTAGCCAAGGATAGGTATTGCTTATTCTACTTGTCATTTTTTTCTAAATCTTCTCCTTGATCCAAAGCCACATTTCTTTCAAGTTGGGGTCTATGGAAAAAGGAATGCCAAGATGTCTTACCAATTTTTTAGGTCCCCCCCATTGAAGATTGAACTTCTTTAGCCATTTTGGGGGATGTCATTCCACCCTAGCATGCAAGATTTGGCAAGTGCAATTTTTGCACTCAATGCTTGACAAAAGGTATTGAGCTTGTTAAAACCTACAAACTACCCCAATATATAATATAATATATATACTAAAATAATTTCATATATTATATATATAAGATATGAATATATTATATGCTCCTAAAAATATAATATAATAACCACACACACACACACACACACACACACACACACACATATATATATAATGTATACATATTTGATATGTAATATGAAAAATAAAGAATGACTCAAAAGATAAGAAATGTATATATTAGAAAATAATGAAATTTGAGCTATAAAGTATACTATTTCTATATAAGTTATGCTACAACAATATAAAGAAACTAAGACCTCTATATGCTAAGCATATATTATATGCTATAAAATATATAATATAATAAACATAAATAGCAATAATACAATACAAATAAACACACAAATGAAATTTAATATGTAATAAATTATAATTATAGAACCAAAAGATAAGATATTTGTATATTATAGGATAATAGGATAATATAAGCTAAGTTGTGTATATGCATAGCTATGTATATATTATAATGTCTTATAAATAGTAATAACTTAGCTTAAACAATAACAAGTATGAATAAATCTAATATACTATATATACAAGTAGCTATGTATAAACATAGCTTAGTTGATATTATATATACAAAGGATATGTATATAAAAAATTATATACTTATAAATATATAATATAAAAAATCAAACAATATTACAATATAAATAAAGACACAAATGATAAGTAATTTATATATTGGGTATGTCTAGAATCATCATGGAAAAAATAGGCCCTTAAGTGGCAAAAAATTTGGAAAAAACAGAATTAGGCAATATGACATAAAAATTTGAATAAGTTATCTATATTATTTCAAAAATATGTAAGAATAGAATTTGTAGCAAATTGAATGTAGTTTCTAAACTACTAGGTTTATTTTTTAAACAAAATCTATTTGGTTAAGGGTTGAAATTTCAATGCAGTACTTAAATTTTAGCAAAAACTAAGACATACGTGTCTATCTGACCACTCTAACCATAATAAAATGATAATATTTTTTTAAAAATATTTTAGATATAAGTAGAAGACTCATGTCCCATGTGATGCATATTTTTTGTAACTTTTTTCCAAGTAAATAATTAATTATGATTTTTTATTAAAACTTTTAAAAAATATAAAAACGTGTACGTCTAACCACCTTAACTTGGTCAAAACTTCATGAAATTCTTTTTTTTTAATCTTATAGTATACAAAGCATAGAATGTGACACATGTTTTAGATTCAAAAAATTTGATACCGTTTGAAAGCAATAGATGTTTTTCAATCAGTGTGTCAATCAGGATTATAGTCGTAATTCAAATAGAAAATGAATAATAATTATTTATTAAATTCAAAGTAAAGCATAATTTATATTGGTGAAAAACTAAGAATATTCTTTAAAAACCCTTTTCGTTTCATTAATTTTGGGTAAAAAACAAGTCGTCAGCCACATACCCTACAAATATCCATCATATTGCCACTTTTTGGCCCATCATGATCTTGCACATACCCTATTAACATATAATATAAACTAAACTATGTGTAAGCACAACTATGTACATATTATAATGACCTATAGATGATATATACATAGTTTAAACTATAAAATATAAAAATAAATAAAAATACTACACTCGTATATAATGCAATAAACACATATACTATATATATAAGCTATGAATATATTCTAAACTCAAAAAATGTGAGAAATAGAAACTCAAATAGACAAAATACAAAATAAATATATGCGCATATACTAAAGAGAAAGAGTAAAAAGAAAGAAAATGTAAACTAAAATATGATAAATATAAGGACTCAAATAATATCTATTAAGTGACAACTTTATAGATAATATTAACAAGTGCAAAAAAAAGATATTGAAAGAAGACTGATATATCATATCCTATGAGTTATACATATATTCTATACTATATATAAAAAGGAATATACTCAATAATATAGAAAAACTTAAAAATATACAAATACTTAATAACTTACAAGTCAGAACCAGCTGTAGCATGTTGGAAATAATTTCAATCCTGCCGTACCCTTCCTATCCTTTCCCATGCTTTCCTACCTTCCTGCATTCCCTCTTGTTGGCCCGTGCGGTAAAGCAATGTCTATTGTAGACCCGCCGCCCCTTCTTCTCTCTCGTGCGGTGGAGTGGTTCCCCCGCAGTCTCACAAGTGTGTTTGCTGGCGGTTGTGCAGTGATGGTTTTTTCTTTGGTGGCACTTTTTGCGTGGAATATCTTGCGGACTATATTTAATATGGTTTTGATTGTATTTTGGGACGAAAATCCTTTTCACTTGATGTGAATGAGAAGTTACTGGAATTGTAATTAATTGCATTTATTTCACCTCATTTCTTGCTGGTAAAGTTTTCATCATAGTTTTTATGAGTTTTTTTTGTTTTAACAACTGTGGTAAAAAGAAGGTGAGCAATTTTTTGGTGGAATGCTCTGCAGTAGAAAAGTTTGAGCAGTAGCTTTGTTTAATGAAATCAAGTGTATACAAAGGAAGGGTATAATACAATTATCATTTTTTTGGGTTTGTTTGTGTGCTTTAAATTTCAACTCTTTGTATAATTCTATGTTCAATTCTAAGTTGAGTTGATTTAGTGTTCTTGAATGCTCCTTTGCCTCTGGCCTTCATGTGGTATTAGAGTAGGTTCATTTTAGTAAAAGGGTTGTCTTAAGAGTTTCAATGAAAGAATGGCAGCAAGCACAAGCTTGACTAACCCACAAATCCCACAGTTTAATGGGAAAAATTATGATTATTGCGCAATCACCTTGAAGGCACTATTTTGTTCTCAAGATATTTTGGATCTAGTTGAGAATGGCTACCTAGAGCCAGCTGATGTAGCAGCATATAATGCTTTGACACAAGTAGAGAAAGATTTGCTAAGAGATAACAAGAAGGACTCAAAGTCTCTCTTTTACATATTTCAAGTAGTACATGAGAGCATTTTCCCAAGGATTATAGCAACAACAAAGTCCAAGCAAGTGTGGGATACTCTCCAAACAACCTATCTTTAACATCCCTCCTCTTAATACTCAAGTAAAATCAAGAATTTACTAGAAGGTAAATAAACTTAGTAACCATGAGAGAGCTTTCTTTTTTTAAATAACATTTGCATGAGTACAAGAAATAAAGTACAACTTTTCTAGATAATTTTTTTTAACTTGAAATCATATGTAATCGTAGCTAGAATCAAGAGAAGTCCAAACACCTTTCATTTATATCACATAAAATACACTTGGCATAAAGAATAGTTTTACCTCATAGGTTGGCAGTCATAAGCCATGACATGGAGTTCACTGCATCTGGAATGTTGATAATTATATCTATCTTTGCGAGCCTTAGTGAATCCTCTGCTACAGAGGGAGAGCATCATTTGAGTGCTTTTCCTCCAACCACAAACTCAAACGATCCCTGGCTGCTTCCAAACAAGAATTGGCCCTGCCCTTCACAAAGAGTATAGATATAAGGAACTATCAAGTTTTTCCATCTGAGTCCTAGTGATGTGTCCTACAAAACTCAATCAACCATACAACTCTAGATCCCTTCTAGCTAAGTATGATCATTTTGATTGGTCATGCCATCTAGACACACACCTCTAACTCGTATTAAAAACTATCTCATCATGTAGTTTTACTTACTTTATTTGGTACTCTGGACACAAACTAGTTTGTAAAGTAAATCCATTCTAGCCAATCTAACTTAGAAGTAATCTTTAATCCAGGATATACATGTAATGTAAATATTTAGGTATTTCAAACCTTTTAAAAGTCCCTTATTGCATTCTTGCAATATCGAGGGTTTGTGACTTCTTATCATTTTACTCTCAAGATTCAATACCCAACATCTTTGATGCCTTAAATCAACTTTCAACATTATCATGGAATCTGTTAAGGTATTATAAAGATTTCTTGTCTTTTTCTATGGTTTTCTTGACCTTTCTTTGTCAATGTGTACAATGTCATATCTGACATAAGAGTTAAAGATTTCCTATATCCTCCTTGTTTCAATACTAGGGTTTAGCTTCTCTAACCTAGTACATGGAAATATCAAACATCCTTATTTTCCCAAAGGTAATAACATAAGTATAACAAATCATAAGAACAAAATGCTTCTAGTCTTTCCTAGACCACTTGGCATTGCTTGAGTTCACATTTTAAATAACATGAATAGACATAGTGTTCAAGGTATTTCCTCACCATTATAATATCTAAAAGAAAACTGCCATTTTCTATCAATAGTCTAGATCTAAGTCAATCTTTCAACCCTTAAAAGGTTTACTTATAAAAGATAATAATCTACTTTCGACCCTTGGTCTATGTGGAACAACTGAATTCCAACATAAGTTAGGTTTTCAATACTTCTAAGTCCACTCCTTGGAGACTTGATCTTATCCCAAAAACCCATATTTAGGTTCATGGTTTCATAGACACTTGGAACTAGTGACTCCACATCACATTATCCCATTTTCATGGACAAAGGTACATTCTTGTTTATAACGTTGGCCCCACCCGATCAATGTTTACTTTGTTAAGCTATTGAAAAATTTAGAATCACAACATAATAAATATAAAAGGCTCAAATTAAAATATCTATGAAATGCTCAAAAAGACACATAGAGTCAATCTCTTTTATAGTTCCTCAAGAAACTTCTTGATGCCATATATAAAAATATTGCCATTTGCAAAGTTAGCATTTACCTTCCTTAATACCACTAGTTTATAGAGTAACTAGGGTAAGTTCTTGTAATAAAAAAACCTATCAAGTAGTCACTTCACATAGGGAATTTGACCTAAAGTCATGGTTTCAAGAAAGCCATAATATATATATATATATATATATATATATATATATATATATATATATATGTAAGTATAACCTGCTCACCTCCACGATATACCCAATATGCACAAACAGTCGAGGTTCGACATCATTTACTATCGGGTTGGAAAGATAAAGAACCAAGTGCACACGATGCCAACTCAGTTGTGCCACTGAGTTTAAAGGGTCGTGTCTTTTAGGAATGCAGCCATTGTTATTATGGCATGCAACAATTTTGTGATATCAATTTCGTAGGCCAATACTTTTGACCTACCCTTAACAAATGATTATCGCCCTAGTGAGCTCAGTAATAATACCATATTTGAAAGAGTTAACAAATGTTTGACATAAGTTATAAGGCATCATTTAATATGTAGGGTGCACAATACAGGGCGCATAGTATCGGTTTAGAACTTTGGTGCTCATGCAAGCAATACCCACGTAGGGTTTATGGTCTCAAGCTGACTAAACGCCTCAAAGAGAAAAAAAAAAATTCAATGTCAAGGATTATACTCATTTGGGGCTCCAAGACCCATCATATTCATCATTATTCATTGTCAACTATGCAATTTCATCACTGTGCATAAAAGAAAACATCGCATTTCTTAATCTTTATAGCCAATAGTGCCAACATTTCCATCATCTGAAAGGAGATGACACTATATTGCAGATAATGCATTAGATGAGCTAAGGGCTCTAATATAAGTTACCTAAAAATATACAATGTAAAGTGTTACCCATACAACTCATAGTGCTCGAACACCCATTGTTCTAGTTGTCCTCACCAATTGTGGTTCTCTACAACTCGAGAAAGGAGTGTTTGCCACCCGCTCACACACACTCTCTCCAAGACTATCCACCTCTTATTTTTCCATACACTAGCCAAGAGACCCGCTTCATCCCTTCTGCTAGCCAAGAGACCCGCTTCATCCTTTCCGCTGGCCAAGAGACCCATTCTCCTAGATAAGCCAAGAATTTGTTATTTCCTCCAAGCCATTACCCCCGTCCAAACCGTTTCATAGATAGTTAAAAACTATCAATTCTCCTGACTCCTCCACTCCTATAAAACCATTCCTTTATTGATAGCAAAGGGCCACTATAGGAGGTTGCAACAATACTATGGCGTGCGTGGGTGACTCAGTGAGTGTCAATGACTAATTGATGATCATCCCATCATGGGTATGAGCTGATAATGTTGAGATTGATATAAGTAAAACGGTATTAACTCCTCTTAATGCTATGTCACGGCCCAAGGGGTTTGCATAAGGCATATAAACTATGCAATACATATAAACATAAAAAGTTAGAGCCATCACCAAAGACTCTAAGAGTTTGAACAATTTCATCAAAGCAATTTTTTCCTTCTTTAAATAAAAGTTGGGTCCTATCGTTTAACTCTCGGCTTATGTAGTTGTTGCCAATTTTAACATATATTTTAGCATAATCATACTTCAATAAATATTAATATCATGGGAAAGGTTGATAACATAGGTCAAATGTTACACCGTCTATTTTGCATATTCGTCAAAACAAACAAATTCAACGATGATCATAAATGATCAACGTCCACATGTAATATCATAATGAGAGTCATTAAGTAAAAACGTTTAAAGATTGAACACATATAAATGGCAATCATTCAAGAATTAAGAGTTGGTAGCACAATCCTACATGATCGACGATGTTGATCCTTTTGTCGTCTCTCGGGCATATTCACCCCATAAAATGAACTGAAAGATGATCATTATAATGACTTCATTTTTCAAGGAATCAGGCTATAATATTAGTTCCTCGACTAATTAAGCCATTTCAAACTATTATAAAGATTATAGAAAATAATGAACAACCAATTACACAATTGAGGTCACAACATAAACTCGTCTACGTCATAAGAAGCGACACATTCGACAGAAAGTTGTCTTGGTCGCAAAACAACTAATGTTCAACCTTGATGACAACATTATCCCCAAAATGACTAGGTTGACATTAAACAACTTGAAATAGACTTTAAACAACATTGACAACATGTCAAGTCATGAATTAAACTTAGACCAAAAGGTTCAAGTATCACTTACTCGACTCAATTAGGTTCACCAATTTTCACCAACACTAAACCTAAGATGGCAACAACTTGCTCTTTTCCTTGTATCTATACCCTTCTCTCTGATGATGCTCTCCCTCCCTTCCTTGGAGGGTGGAAACCTATTCCCAGAATTAAACTCGCAATCACCAACTCAAGGTTAGTGTATCAATAATCATTTCATAACCTCATGAAATCATCACCTCTTGACAACTTTTAAACACATGTCAATTTTAGTCAAATAAACATAACTCATGAAAACATTGATTTTTCTAGACATTTTTCTAAACATCAAATCATTGAATCATGCATCATCATCTACTAATTACTTCAAAAGTAAAAAGTAAAACATAGTTAAAGTTAGGGGTGTAACACTATCAAGGTACGACAAAGGTGAAAACAGCAAAGCTACAAATGTTGAGAAGAGATTTTGAAACAATATATATGAAGGAAAATGATATAGTAGATTCATTCTTTACTCAAATCATTGAACAGGTGTACCAAATCAGACCTCATGGTGAGAATCTAGAAGATGTCAGAGTTGTTGAGAAGATTATAAGGAGTTTACCCACAAGATATGAATCTATTGCTACAACCATAGAGGAAACAAAGAACCTCACACAGTTCTCAGTTGATGAGCTCCATGCATCTCTCATTTCTCATGAATAGAGATTGAGCAAGTTTGAAAACATGTCATTGGAGCATGCTTTCAAGTCACAAGCTTCAATCAGCCAAGGAAGAGGCAGAGGAAGATCAAATTTTAGAGGAAGAGGAAGAAATTTTTACAAAGGTGGAAGAAGCAACCCTTCAAGCTCAAGTGGAAGAGGCTGCAGCCAAAACTCAGGCTCAAGCTCATCTCAAAATATGTCACAAGTACAAAGGTATGATAAGTCTTAAATCTAATGTCACTACTATAAAAAGTTTGGGCAAATGTTACATGAATGAGTGTAGAAATAAAAAGTATGATTATGGTAAACAAAATACAAATTTTACAAAAGAAAGTCAAAACCAAAAACTAGAAAAGAGTACCATGTTTTTGGCATGTAATGTTGCACAAGCAAGTAAAAAATATGTATGATTCTTAGATTTAGGCTATAGTAATCACATAATAGGAAATTTAGAAATGTTTTCAAGTTTAAATGAAAATGTAAAATTTGATGTCACATTGGGCAATGACAACAAAGTGTCAATTAAAGGAAAAGGAAATGTCAACATTCTAACTAAACAGGGGGAGCAAAAGTTTATTTCATATGTGTATTTTGTGCCTGGTCTAAAACATAATTTAATGAGTATAGGATAACTAGTTCAAAAAGGATATAGAGTAACTTTTAAAAATGGATTGTGCACAATTTTAGATAAATATCCAAGCAACCAGCTCATTGCTAAGGTTAAAATGACAAGTAATAGAATGTTTCCTCTGAAGATTCAGCCATATTTGAATATAGATTATGCACAAGCACAAGAAACCATGGTAGTTATACAAACTGTCTTTCAAGCAAAAATTAAAGATGAAAACTAGTTATGGCACTTGAGATTTGGGCATCTTAATTTTGGAGGTTTAAATTTGCTTCATAGGAAAAGTATGGTCAAGGGATTACCTCTGTATACGTCTAAAAATGGTCTGGATTAAGCTTGTTAATTAATTAAATATGATTTATTTAATTAATTCCTCTAATTTCATCTACATATAAATAAATTTAATTATTTATTTATATCATTCATCTTCTAAATTCTTCTACTCTAAATTAAATAAATAATTTTATTTAATTGCTAACATTTCTACCCTCCGCTTGATTAAATTAAATAATTTTTTATAATTTATTTATATTTAATTATCATTTGCTTCTAAAGTTTAAATATTTTTAAATATTTGAATAATGGAATATTCTCCATCCCATGTTCGAATTTAAAATATTGAATATTTTATTTAATATTTTCCACCTCACCCTAATTTCATTTTTAAATATAATTAAATATGTTATTTAATTATGTGAGTTTCCATTTTTATCTTCACTTTTAAATTAAATAAATTTATTTTATTTAATTTCTAACTCATGCTAACTCCCCCTTCCAAATTTTTAACTCATCTTTCGAAATGGAAGTTTCCCTTCGAAACTCAATGACGGAAATTGAAGAAAAGGGAAACCTTCCATCCTTCTCTTCCACTTTCGAAAATCTCTCGCCGTTCATTCGAAACAAGCTTAATCCTGACCATCGATCGATTCAGCCAATCATATCCTTTCGAAAACTCTATAAATTCCTGCGCAAATCCAAGCTTTGGTTACACACACACGCTTTCTAAATACTCATTCACGTACACATACACTCAACCAGCATTTGCATTCATGATAGTTTCGATATCACAGCAATCTTTTCATTTTAGCATAACTTTTGCACTTAGCATAGTTTGCATTTTAAATCTCGTTCTTCAGCTGTCATTTTGTTGAGCCTGATCTGTTGGTCTGAGAGCCATCTAGAAAACAACAAAACACTAAAGTTAGAGGAGGATAAGACAGTTTCGAGAAGCTGCGATTATGGTTTGCATTATTCTGTTTCTTTTCAGCTTTTCGATTTAATGTTTTATTAACATGTGTTTGATTTCTATTTAATTAATCCAATATTTCATACACACATAAAAATGGCACCCACCGTGGGGCAAGAACCCATGAATTTAACATTTTCTGTAAGTTTGTTTTGATAGTTTTGGCTTTTCTGGAATCGGCTTTTTGGAAAATTCTGGCGTTTAGGTGCATCCAAAAAATTTCGATGCGCATCCGGAAACTTTAACTTTTTATTTTGCAGAATTTCGACGAGCATCCCGTGACTATTAGAGCACATCCCGTAACTATTAGCGCGCATCCTATAACTGTTATGGCGCATCCCGTGACTGTAAAAGTGCATCCCATGACTGTTAAAGCAATTATTTTGACATTTTCTTATGGAGCATATAGTTTCTGTTTAGGTGCATAGAGTGTCTGTTTGGGCGCATCCAGTTTCTGTTTAGGCGCATATTGTGTCTGTTTCGGCACATACAGTCTGTGTTCTGGCGCATATATGTTTCGGCGCATACAACTTCTATTCAAGCCCATATAGACTGTAACAAAATCATAGAATTTTGAGTCTAACGCATTCCACAGACAAAATTTTGGTTCTTTTTCTAAAATTTTAAAATGAAACAATCCTAGGGTAGCCACATCTGGATAAAATGAAGCGATCTAGGATAGTCACCAAACAATTAAATTTTGCAGTTAAAATTGAACAATGTGTTTTTGGTGAAGCAATATCTTCACTTAGATTAGCTCATTGTTATTTGGATTTTAAAAAGAACATCTGCTTACTTTGATTGTGGCAATAGGTTTATGCTGTCCCCTTAACTGGGTGATCAGAATACCGAACTTTCCTTTTAATTTCATGCAATCTTATTGTTTCAATTACATCCTTTAGAGAGCCTGCCGTAGTGGGAAAAAGTACTCACCCTAAGGGAACGACTCAAGTGGGTTCAAGCCAAAGCCAGGCTATTCTACCCCACTATAAAATTTAAAGCAGATCTGGGGAAACCCTCTTTTGCCGGTAGTGTGCAAGATAACCATCCCCAAAGCCTTTGTTCTAAAGGTTGAGAGGTCTCCTGAGGGATTTTATTATTGCCGCACCGAACGGAAATCCTTACTACGAACCTAGTGTAGTAGCCAGCCGAGTCAGTTGCCAAACATTCTGATAATCACAGTGCAAGGGGAGGGAAGAATCTGCCCCCAAGATACTCACCATATAACTGCCAAGGACCATTTGCTCAGGGGATCTAGTATCCACTTTCGTAACTCTGAGTACGCACCTGGAAAAGACAAAAACACGGGTGCCCCTTCGGGGGTGACACGGCTGTGTGAGTCGACGCAGTTTTAAGATGTGGGATGTTGATTATTAGAGTGATCTACTTGAGCATTTAAGAGTGAGTCTTTCTGAACTATTTTTTCTCGTGGAAAACCTGTGAAAACATTTTGATGAAAAACATTTCTTGATCAAACACTTCAATGTTAGTATAGGGCTTTTAGAACAACTGTTTTCAAAAATTGTTTGATGTGTCTTCCTTTACATTAATTCAGATAAAGAAATCATCCAAAAGGAGCATGAAGAACAACAACTAAAAGCCACTCAAGAGAGTTTCATATCATTGGTTCAAAAATAGTTCCAAACAATTTTCTCTTGCTTAGAGATTGGAAGTCAACAAAATTTACCAAAAAGTCATTGTCTAAAAGGATCAAAAAACCCAAGAAACCATTAGGATACAAGAAAACACTGCAAAAGAGAAAATTCTTGTACAAAAGTCGAAGAGTCTTACTTCACTATCGAGGATTTCTTCACAGATATTGGGATTTTGTTAGAGGATTCACTGATGAGTATGTCGTAGATCCCTTAGATTCCCGAGCTTATTATCAGAGATTAGCTCTCTCACAATGGCATAATCATAACCAACCACTTGAATTTGACAACATACCACAACCTTCCATAGAGTATCCTTCACACCCCAATCAAATTCTTCATTGATTTTGGAACCTTTCTTTAAAAACAAAGATCAATTTTTTTATTTTTTTTTAAAAGTGCATCTCTCAAACAACTTTTTAGTTTTTGGTTCAACTTCCCCAACAGGATTCTGAAATCCTTCATCAAATTTGGAAGCCACAACCAATAAATTAGAAGTATCCTTGATCATATCATAAGATTCCATATCTTATCGGATTAAGATAATCATTGCCATAGCACTTGTCAAAAACTGGGATCTAAGTTTAGAAGAATTTTCCAAAAACATATGCCTATCTCCACAAGGTCTCAACACAATAAGCTGAAGGATACAATCTAGAAAGAAAGTCATATTCAGAACACTCAAGAGGAAGGAGAAAGTAGTAATCCCATTTTCAGCATAAATCAAAATCCACTCTTCAACAAAAACATGGACAATAGAGAAGAAAATCTTTTTCATAATTACAAAGATAAAAACCAAATCGATAGTGATGAGGAACAAGATGAAGAATGTCTTAGAGAGGCTGAACAAGATCCAAAATTCCATAAATCCATTGAAAAGATATTACAACGAGATAAGGAAAAATATTTTCGCTATCTAGCCGAACAAGGGGCTAAATTACCTCACGACTTTGACACTAAAAACTTGAAAAACAAACCTGAAGAGACACCCCTTTTAGATCTTAGTGCCTTGACCCAAAAAATCAAGGCACTTCAAGGACAAGTTAGAGAATTGCAAGGGGGAACAACCACAAAGAAATACACTCTGGAGGACATATGTCCTTATCCTTTCGACAGAAGTTTAAACATGGTTCCTTTTCCCAAGCATTGTGAAATGCCAAAGTTTGATCGCTATAATGGGAAAACAGATCCAATCGATCACGTTAGGGACTTCAGAAACCTGACATTAGAATTTGCTCACAAAGATACTTACTTGATGCGACTATTTCCTAGGAGTCTTGGAATACACTCTATGGAATGGTTATCCAAGATCACACCTCCTATCAGGACATTTGAAGAATTGATCAATTTATTCATATCACAATATACCTACAACATACAACATCAGATCACCATGATAGATCTTTATAAAGTTGCACAGAAACCTGGTGAACCTTTCATTATATTTCTTCAGAGATGGAGAAGAATGTTTGCCAAATACCCACGTCCTGTTCCCAAGAAAGAAAAGATGGTTACTTTCATCAACAGTTTAAATTTGGAAATGAGCTATCATTTGAACTTACATTTTCCTTCTTTTGAGAAAATGATTGAAGATGTTGTAACCATTGAAAATGCTTTGGTTAAAAGAGGCATAATAAAACATGAGAAAGAAAATCCTAGCTCATTCAACCATCATAATAATTAGGACAAATCCAAATTTTGGACTCACAACAAAAATATGGTGAATGATGGTGTTGTGGATGCAAATCATGCTTCAACCAAACCATTTTTCCTCACCGCTCCAAACACTCACAACAACAACATCAACTTGATTGCAAATCATAGAAATAATCATCCTCCTCAGAGGAACAATACAAATCAACACTCTACTCCCAACCAAGGGACTTCCAATAACCAAGGTTATCGAGGAAACAATAACAATCAAAATCCTTTAGGAAACACCTCGAATTCAAATCCACAAAGATTTTCATTCTTCTCGAATAGAAGAACTTTTACTCCATTGGGTCAATCCATAGAATCTGCATTCAAAGAATTGATGGCCAAAAATCTCATTACTTTACCACCTCAACGAAATTATGAACCCAGTGTAAAGCCTCCATCATGGAATGAGGCATACTATTATGATTATCATCGGTGTAAAGGTCATCGCACAAACAACTGCCAAGCCTTGAAGAATGTAATTCAAGACTTAATCGACAATGACATCGTCACGATAGAAGGAAATCAACAAACCAACGCAGATCACCTAGCATTTCGCAATCCATTGCCTAATTATCAAAAGGGTGAATCTTCTGAAAAAAATGTAAATCATATCAATGATGATCATATAATCAACCATCTTTACGTAGACGACGAGTGGGTAAATGTTATTAAAGTCAACAAGAAGGTGGAATATAGAGAAGTCAACGCAACAACAAGAGCGCAAGCCAAAGTTGTCTTAAAGGGTGCCTCTTCAAAGTCCACTGAACCCCCACCTCAACATAAATATGATTTGGTTAATCAACTTCGAAAAACCCCCGCTCAAATTTCCATTCTGGAACTATTAAAGATTTCCCCAGCTCATAAAGAAATTCTAGACAAAGCCCTCGTTGAAACTAATGTATCCACTGAATTGGATGTGAATCAATTTCAAGCCATGGTAGGGCATTTGTCCTCACCCACTTGTCTCTCATTCTCTGATAAAGATGGTGTTTCCATAACTCATCCCCACAATTCATCATTGTACTTAGAAGTCATGATCCACAAGTTTCGTGTCAGACGAGTTCTAATAGATGGAGGTGCTGGTTTGAATACCTGTACCTTGAAGTTGGTTAAAGCCTTAGGATTTTCTGAGGACTCCATTGATTTCAGAAGAAAGATTACCATAAAGGCTTATGATGATGAAGAAAGAGCATCCAAAGGTCTAATCATGCTACCAATCAGAGTGGGCCCTATTATGAAGAATACTTTTTGTCAAGTACTGGACCGTGATCTTGCATATAACATCTTGTTGGGTCGTCCTTGGATCCACAAAATGCAAGCTATCCCATCAACATATCATCAATGTCTCAAATTTCCTTATGATGGACAGGAAATCACAATACCTGCTGATAATTCTGACATTCAAACTTGTGCCAACATAAAAATTAGTCAAGATACTTTGGTCCCTAATAATCGGGAAGCTCATGCCAGTACTTCTCTAAAAATTGACACACAAATTAGTCAATTGACCAATAGTTTTGACAAAAAGCTGAAATTCAAGGATCACGGTGTGGGAGAATACTCTCTTTGCCTTGCCAATTTACCTACATCACCTTGATCACATGGACAGCCATCTATCAGGGAACATCAAATATTAGCAGCATCAACATCAAAACAAACACTAGTAGAACCAATCACAAAATTTGAGGGGCAATTCATCAAAGAAAAATTCCCCATGGAAAATCCTGAGGACACGGAAATTCTAAATTGGCTCTATAAAAATGAAGATGAAGTAGTCTCTAACGTCAAATTACCCACAGATAAATATGGAAAAGGATATTCAATCATGCAGAAGATGGGTTATAATGAAGGACCTATCGGAAAAAGGAAGAAAGGAGTAGTTGAACCCATTCACCTCCGTGGACTCACTGCAAAAGAGAAAACTATATTGGGTTATGATACTCACTCCAAAGAAAGCACATCCAAACATGACACTGTCTTTTCATTGCAAGAAGGCTCAAATTCACAGGAAGCTTGTTTGACAACAGTTCAGAACTTCCTAGACAACAATTCTGACACAGACTTTGTTGAATATGAATGGGACACCATTTACAATAATGAGTTCTAGAGGGATAATGAGGTTGATGTAATACACCAATATGCCCCAACTCTAATTGAAGGACAAGGTTCAGGGTCCCAACCACAAGAATTTGAACCACAAACCGACTATGATTCTAGTAATACTGAATCAGATCTAAACGAACAAGACTATTAGGAGGATAGTATCATCATTGATCCACCTAATACCTTGGATCCTACATACCACTCTGTTATGATCTTAACTATAGCTGATCTTACACAACCTGATGATCCTCTACCTTCAATCCATCCTGACCTCATTGATTGGGATTTTACGAAATCTATTAACATACCCATGTTTCCAAGTGATGAAGCTATTGTAAACTTCCTTTCCGCAGAAGATACAAATGATTGTTCCACCAGTGATTTTTGACATAAAGTTTTTGATCAGGAGAGTGTCAAGTCTCCCAGCTGCAAAAGTAAAAACAAAAACAGAAGATCTAATGGTGAAAACCAAAATCTGGCAGTATTAGATCAAACAAAAGATAAAATAAAGAGCGTATCTGATGGTGAAAACCTCTTTGAGGCACCAGACAATGGGAATATTGACACCCTTCTGGAGCACTACCATGAACAATCACCTATTCTGATTGAGCCTACAAATGCTATCGATCTTAAGACTTCAGACAAACCAAGAATTTTACAGTTAGCTGCATCAATGATTGAAAAAGAAATACTAGAGAATTCATGAAATTCCTAAAAGAAAACTAGGTCAATTTTGCGTGGTCTTATGCTGACATGCCTGGTCTTGATCCTGATCTTATCATGCATCATTTGTCTATCAGACCAGGGGCCCAGCCGGTAAAACAAAAACTCAGAAAAATGCACCCTCATGTTGCATTATTAGTTAAAGAAGAACTGAGGAAACTTCTTGATGTGGGCTTCATCAGACCGATCGACTATGCAGAATGGATCTCCAACATTGTACCTATATCCAAACCAGATAAAACTGTCAGAATATGCACAGATTTCAGAGATCTCAACAAAGCATGTCCTAAGGATGACTTCCCATTACCAAATATTGACACCATAGTTGATCTGACAGCTGGCCATGCCATGTATTCATTAATGGATGGTTTTTCTGGATATAAACAAATCAAGATTGCACCTAAAGATCAAGAGAAAATAGCTTTCACGTGTCCATGGGGAACTTATTGTTGGAACGTCATGCCTTTCGGTCTGAAGAATGTTGGGGCTACCTACCAAAGAGCCATGACTACAATTTTTCATGACATGATGCATGTCTTCATGGAAGATTATGTGGATGACATACTGGAAAAATCATAAACCAGAGAAGGACATATTGAAATATTGTCCAAAATATTGGCAAGACTAGAAAAATTCAAAGTTCGTCTTAACCCTAAGAAATGTGTTTTTGGGGTCAAATTTGGAAAACTCTTGGGGTACATTGTTTCAGAAAAGGGAATTGAAGTAGATCTAGAAAAAGTTCAAGCAATTATGGAAATGCCTCCACCAAAGAACATCAGTCAATTAAGATCACTGCAGGGACGACTTCAATCTATACGGAGGTTCATTGCACAATTGGCTGAAAAAAGTTTACCTTTCACACATCTACTGCATAAAAATGTTCCTTTCAAGTGGGATGACAAATGTGAATTGGTTTTTCAGAAAATCAAAGAATATCTAATGACTCCACCAGTTCTCGTATCACCAAATCCAGACAAACCACTCATCTTATACATTGCTGCAACAGAGACATCCCTAGGGGCACTACTAGCACAAGAAGACACTACAGGAAAGGAACGCGCAATCTACTACATCAGTAGAACACTAACAAGTCATGAGCTAAACTACACTTCTATTGAGAAGACTTGTCTGGCAGTAGTTTTTGCTTCACAAAATTTTGGCACTACATGCTAACCCATACAATCAATCTAGTTTCAAAAATTGATCCACTTAAGTATTTGTTAAACAAAGCATCATTGACAGGAAGGTTAGCAAAGTGGGTAATGATTCTAAGCAAGTTTGACATATATTATGTTGATTGCAAGGCCATCAAAGGACAAGTTATAGCCGATCAATTAGCTGAAGCACCACTACAAGCAGATCATCCCTTGCACATCGAATTTCCAGATGTTGATGTTTTCACTGCATAATCTAAGCAAACATGGGCATTATATTTTGATGGTTCTTTCACTCAACATGGATCGGGGGCAGGCATACTTTTTGTCACTCCTCAAGGACATACCATTCCTCAATCATATAGGCTAATGTTTCCATGTACTAACAACATAGTTGAATATGAAGCATTGATCACTGGACTCAAAATAGCACTGGAATGGAGAATAACCAAATTACAGGTGTATGGTGACTCACAGCTAGTCATTTATCAAATCAATGATGACTATCAAACTAAAGATGAGAAACTATTACCATATAAAAAGATGGTTGATGATTTCAAGAAATACTTTGTGGACATTAAATTTACACAAATTCCAAGGATTGATAACAAAGCAGTTGACGCCATGGCCACAATCGCATCATTGTTACAACTCCCAAAAACTCAAAATTGTTATGAATTTCTAGTGGAACAATCATTTACACTTGCATATGATACCCCGGAAAGCCAAATCATTTGTCACTTGGTAGGATCCAATTCACCTTGGTACAAAACAATTTATGCCTATCTCAAAGACATCTTACCACCCGATTTATCCCGTAACCAAAAATGCAACTTTATCCACCAATCCGCTCACTATACTCTCATCGCTGACACCCTTTATCGTCGTGGTCTTGATGGTACTTTACTCCGATGTCTTGAACGTGAGGAATCTGACAAAGCTTTACAAGAAGTTCATAGTGGCATCTGTGGTACTCATTCAAGTGGACTGACCTTATCTAAGAAATTAATTAGAATGGGTTACTACGGCCTACAATGGAGAGGGAATCATTCACTTTTGTGAAAACATGTTCAAAATGTTAGATTCATAGGAATCTCATTCATACCCCTACACAAGAACTTCAACCATTCACACCAACCTGGCCTTTTTCTCAATGGGGTTTAGATCTAGTGGGCAAGATTCATCCTTCTTCATCAAATGGGCATAAATTCATCATTACAGCAACAGAGTATTTTACCAAGTGGATTGAGTCAGTCCCTCTTACTAAAGTCACCGGAAAACAAATATCATCATTCATACTCAACTATATCATTTGTTGGTATGGCATTCCCAACTCCATTATTACAGATAATGGACGCCCATTTAAAAATTAGGATGTTGATGAACTTTGTAAGAGATTTCACATATAGCATAGATACTCAAAACCTTACTATCCACAAGGGAATGGCCAAGCAGAGGCCTCAAATAAAACAATATTGAAAATCTTGAAGAAGACTATAAATACTTCATGGAAGGATTGGCACGTTCAACTCAATCCTGCTCTATGGGCTTACCGAACCAGTGTCCGCACACCAACAGAAGCAACACCATTTGCTCTTGTCTATAGAGCAGAGGCCATATTGCCCTTAGAAGTGGAGATTCCCTCACTCAGAGTATCATTGAAAGGCCTTACAATAGATGATGAATACCGAGTTTCCTGACTCCAAGAACTAGAACTCCTAGATGAGAAGAGACAAAGAACCACTGATCATCTAAAAGCATATCAACAAATGATGTCTCGTAGCTACAACCACAAAGTAAAGCCACATACCTTTCAAGTGGGTGATCTTGTTCTGAAAGAGAATCCACGCAATCAACAAGACATAGAGAAGAAAGGAAAGTTCGAGCCAAATTGGCTAGGTCCTTGTGTGGTTAACGCAGTCTATGGTTCAGGAGCCTACAAACTATCAACACCAGAAGGGGACCTGTTTGACGAGCCTATCAACAACATGCATATGGAAAAGTATTATGTCTAAGGCGGTTATAAAAAAAATCAGAAAAAGTCCTGAAGAAATTCAAAAAAAAAATCAGAAAAAGTCCTAAAGAAATTTAAAAAAAATCAGAAAAAGTCCTGAAGAAATTCAAAAAAATTAGAAAGTCATGAAGAAATTTAAAAAAATCAGAAAAGTCCTAAAGAAATTCAAAAAAATTAGAAAAAGTCCTAAAGAAATTCAAAAAAAATCGAAAAAGTCCCAAGAAATCCAAAAAAAAATCAAAAGTCCAAGAAATTCAAAAATAAGAAAAGTCCAAGAAATCCAAAAAAAAAAAACCGTCATAGGGTGAAAACCTGGCAAACAGGCAGTCTATTGACAAGAAAAATGCAATAAAAACAAATAGTGAAAATCTGGCAAACAGATGCTATTTGTAGCTCTCCATCTATTAGTTCATGTTCTGCACTTGGCTACTTAGCCTTCATTTTCATGCATCTTTTTTTTTCCATCATCTTAGGGTCACGCCAGCACTATGCTATCATCATTTGCCTTGAGCGATAACATCTTACCATGGTTTGATTATTGAACATATTCATTTCAGCAAGTTGTATTGATACCAAGGGTAAATCTGGGCATACTAGGGGCAATCAACTTTCAGATCTTCTCAAATAGTAAGACACTAACATCGAAACCAATCGTGAAAAACAAAACAACCAACCATTGATCCATATCACAGTGGCTTTCAGTTGCATACCTTACCATGACTCATATCTGGATGATCTCTAATCTGAAATAATGTTTGGAATCACAATATTTCATTTCTTGAACAATGGTTGTTTATTTTTCGACATCATCTCTCTGGAGCACACTCGATGATGTACTGAACTAGAGTGGCAAGGAAAGAGGATGATTTTCCTTTCTCTGTTGTCTTGAGGTTAATCATTTATCTGTTGCAAGTATGTCGCAAGACATGATTTCCAAAGTTTATCATTGATGACAGTTCCAAATTTGCATTAGATAATGGTTAGTCTTTGTCTGTTTATGCAGGAAATACTCAGGTCATCTTGGTTCAATTATACCTAGATGCTTGTATTCACCTGCTATATCAAAAATCATGAAAGTTGTACTCAGGTCATCATTGGTGCTAATTTCCACTCTGCTGCTTGTACACACTTTCAACATTTTCAAACGCTCTATGATGATTTAAGCAGGCTCACTAAAAGGCTCAACAAAATGGTCAATTTCATTTAGTGGCATAACTGCATATTGGATTTGCGTCAAGAGTTTTCGAACGGTCAACCGCTATCATATTTCTTTGGACTATTTGTGGAGGACAATGCAAACATTTGTAGCATTATCATCTCATCATTGCATTTTCATTATCATCTTATCATGGCATTATCCTTATCATTTATTATCATTTCATATAAGTTTCATATCATTTCATCATTTCATATTAGTTGCATTTCCATTATCATTTTATCAATATTCCATTTGCATTTCATTTTCATTTATCATTTTGTTATCATTCCATATCATTAGTTATTCATTATTATTTATCATTTAACAAATTCCATTTTACATCATTAATATTATCATTTCCTCATTTCATTGGTATCATCTTAATCATTATAATCATTTCATTCATTTTAGTTTATTTTTATCATTATCATTCAAATCATCGCATTACCATTATCACTCATATTCGTTTCATATAAGATTCATTCCCATTATCATCTTTCCATTCATTTTTTTTACTCATTTTTCGTTACCTTTATCATTTATTTTATTCTCATTATTTCATTATCATTTCATTTCATTATATTATAATCATTTCATTTATCATTTCATTTCCATTTACCATTTCGTATCCATTATCATTATCATTTAATATTTCATTATCATTTCATTATAGTCATTTCATTTCATTTTCATCTTCATTTCAATTTGCATTATCATTATCATAGTCATTTCATTTCATTCATTTATCATTTCATTTTCATATCCATTATCATTATCATTTCGTATTTCATTATCATTTTACATTTCATTTTCATCATCATTTCAATTTGCATTATCATTATCATTTAGTATTTCATTTATCATTTTACATTTCATTTTCATCATCATTTCAATTTGCATTATCATTACCATTTAGTATTTCATTATCATTTTGCATTTCATTTTTATCATCATTTAATATTGCATTATCATCTAACATTATCATTTCATCATTTTTTTCTTTACCATTATCAATATCATTCTTTTTTTTTTACATTTTATCATACATCACTATTTATACAACACTATTTCATAGCAGTATTCCTATCATCCCATGTCATAACATTTTATCCACTCATGACATTTCACATCACATCATATCATAATACATATCATGAACACAACATTTATTTTTCATCTTTTATCTGCATTACAAAATCCAAAAATACACATCATAGACAATTCATCTGCATGACATCATTAGTACACATCATTAAATCATAATCATAATAAAATATCATAATCAAATCATCCTCCATATCATCAAATCTCCATAAACACATAAACATAAATGCATATCATATCATCACATCATCATCAAAGTAATCATTGCCGCTACATATCATCACTCATAAAAAATGATACAAATGTCCAAATGTCTAATGAAACTACAATGTCCAATACATCAAATATGATCAGAAATGGCATATACATGCTCCAAAAATACTCAGCATCATAAAGTCTAACTAGTCGATGCTCCTGATGGTGCTGGTCTAGAGGGAGGTGGTCTGCCACTAGTGCCTGCATCTGGGTCCTGTTGTGGCCCTGTCACTCCCCTACTCTGGGTATGTGTCTGTGATCTGCTCCGGGTCCTGCTGTGGGATCGCGGGTATGGCTCTCTGCGCTCTGGAGGACATAGCTCCTCATATCTCACCCTATAGTACTCAGCCTCCCTGGCCATCTCCATACCCTCTGCAATGGCATCTCGCAGTGAAGCACTCTCTACAGTGCCCATCACTCTTTGAGCCACACCCTCAGCCTCTACTGCCCGTCGCCTGAATGCATCCCTCTCTGTGATCACCTGAGCTAATCGTGGGTCTGGGGCAGGTGCCTGTGCCTATACCTGTACCTATGCCTGTACCTATGCCTGTGCAAGCTGTGCCTGTAGCTGCATAATAAAATCCTGTGCCTATGACAAGTGACCCTATAGCTGACCCTACTGCCCCTGCAATGTCTGCACCTGAGCCTGAAGAGTGGCTATCTATCCCTGCTACGAGGAGGAGGCCATCCGGATCACCGTCCGCCTCCCTATCCCTGTCATCGGTCGTCGTATAATCTGCACACCCCTCAGGATATCCTGCCCTGATCTCCCCAGCGCACGTCCTCCCACCCCGCCATCATCTCCATCGTCATCATCATTTGAGCCCTCCTCCTCTCCGCTCTCCACCACCTCTCCTCCGACTGCTCCCTGGTCACCACCGGCCACATCCTCCTGTCTACCTGCCCTGGGCTGTGGTACTACCAAAATAGGTGTTGGCTCATCTAGGCTAGTAAATCATGGAAATTGATGCATATAGAAATAGGCAGCATACTCATCAGACATCCCAGCATCCACAATGTCTCGTCTGTCAACCCATACCTCCGGTGCTAATGCCATGAACTCTGTATAGGCATCTTGATACAAAATACACGGCCCCCATCCAGCCTCATCTCTACTCCGGGCGTAATGTGCAACCCCATGCGGCATCCCCTACGTAAATCCGAACTGCCTCTGCACCCGCAATGCCAAAAATCTCTTCAAAATGAAGGGAGTCCTCCCTATCAGGAACCATGGAATACATGCATAGGGCATCTCTATATCATCAGTCACCCATGGCTCACAATCCAAATATGGTCGCCATATGACTGTATCTATGTCGTTTAGCAGTCATCTCCAATAATCTACCTTGCCCAGCTTGGGCTGGGTAAGGAACTCAGAATACATATAGATATATGGCCTGCCTGGTGGCCTCACTCTGGGGCATGCCAACCTCGTCACACCAAAATGCTCCCATGCCCAAATCTGTAGCAATGTAACCCCACAAGATAAATTGGACTATCCTCTGTAGACCACTTGGTGCAAATCGTGATAGAGATGAGCTAACATGCAGCTCCCCCATGCATATCTCCTCGGCTATAGCATCATCTGCTCTAGAATCCTGCCCCAACCCACTGACAATCTCTTTGCCCGACGATTCAGACATAGGAGACTTCCGATGAAAGCACCCAAAACTGTTGGCAAGGCTAGATATCCGTGAAAGTCTGCCCACGGTACCCAGTACCCGGCTATCTGTGCATCTTCATACACTCTCCTCAAAGCATCTGTAGCCCCAAGCTCCTTTTGATCGTAATACACAAGGGCTCCAACAACTAGAATACCTAGGATCCTGTACACATCCTCAGGGGTCACTGTCACCTCACCAGTTGGCATGTGAAGGGTGTTGTGCTCCGAATTCCATCGCTCTGCAAGTGCTGTCAACAATCTTCTGTTGACCCTAATCGGTGGCATCGCCAACAAGGGTCTCAAACCGCACACATCAATCAATGCTCTGTCAGCAGGGGTCAACTCAGGGATCCTATCCCATCCTGCTGAATGTCGCTCTCTAATCTGGAGGTTTTTGAAAACCTCCTATTTTTCATTACAAAGATCATCCATTAGACTCATATCAAATCTTCACACAACCTCAAATCAGACTCATATCTATCAGTGAACTATATCAGACCCATATCAATGACTTATATCAATGCAGCAAATCAACGACCCATATCACACAATCAGTCCTATCAATCAAATCAAATCAACTCTTTCAAGCTAAATATCATATCACATCTATCCTACCATCAATTACTATTTTTTTCTATTGCAGGAAGCAAATTTATCAGAAGTCATGTCAGTTCAATCTACTCTTTATTTTCTATCCTAGAAAGTAAAGTTATCAATCAATCATTCGATTTTTCTATCATCCCTACCCATATCAGCATGATGACACGACATTTTACCTATCTATTGATTAAGGAAGCAATACAAATCATCATTTTCATCACAACATGCATTCGACACTAAATCTCATATGCGCCATTCTTTTTACGGGATGCGCTAAATCCCATATGCACCGTTCTATTCACGGGATGCGCTTAAATAGGCTCCCTATGCGTGTTTTCCCGTATGCGCCACTTTTCTCATCCTATGCGCTACTTTTTTCGCTGGATGCTCATTTTTCCTATATGCGCATCTGTTTTCCCTATATGCGCTCTATCCCTAAAATTTTCAAACCTAACCTATATGCACGCTAGTTTTTACGGGATGTGCTACATTGGTTTTTTTACAAAATTTAAACATCTAAGCCCTATGCGCGTTTGTTTCTACCGTATGCGGGCCTATTTTTTTCGAAAGCGCCTAAACATTGCTATATGCGTGCAAACGTAAATTTTAAAAACTAAAACTGTGAAAAATCATGAAAATTTCGATCCAAACAGAAAAATTCGAAAGCATAAGAGGATTGATCGACTCACCGGTGGTCCATAAGCAGCTGGCCTCTGATATCTACGTGATCTCTTGAATCGGTGGTGATGATATGGAATCTCCATGCCGCGATGTCGCTTTCACAGCTACAGTTTTCACCAAACTCAATAGTATAAATGACTTGTCTCTTTCAACCTTTTTACCTTTTAAAGGTCAAACCAAGGGTAAAATGTGACTTTATTTTCAAAATGGACATTTCTTTTTCTATCGTGAGCTAAACCACTTTACTTCTCATCCGTGATTTACCTCCCAAGGGGGCATCATCAGCAGAAATATCAAAAGTACATCAGGGGCACAAATCTTATTTTCTTTGAAGCAATGTGTTTTACACATTACTTCAAAGAGGGGCAAAATGTATATGTTTAAAAATGGTCTGGATTAAGCTTGTTAATTAATTACTCTAATGTCATCTACATATAAATAAATTTAATTATTTATTTATATTGTTCATCTTCTAAATTCTTCTACTCTAAATTAAATAAATAATTTTATTTAATTGCTAACATTTCTACCCTCCGCTTGATTAAATTAAATAAATTTTTATAATTTATTTATATTTAATTATCATTTGCTTCTAAAGTTTAAATATTTTTAAATATTTGAATAATGGAATATTCTTCATCCCATGTTCGAATTTAAAATATTGAATATTTTATTTAATATTTTCCACCTCACCCTAATTTCATTTTTAAATATAATTAAATATGTTATTTAATTGTGTGAGTTTCCATTTTTATCTTCACTTTTAAATTAAATAAATTTAGTTTATTTAATTTCTAACTCATGCTAACTCCCCCTTCCAAATTTTTAACTCATCTTTCGAAATGGAAGTTTCCCTTCGAAACTCAATGACGGAAATTGAAGAAAAGGGAAACCTTCCATCCTTCTCTTCCACTTTCGAAAATCTCCCGCCATTCATTTGAAACAAGCTTAATCCCGACCGTCGATCGATTCAGCCAATCATATCCGTTTGAAAACTCTATAAATTCTGGCGCAAATCCAAGCTTTGGTTACACACACACACATTTTCTGAATACTCGTTCATGCACACATACACTCAACCAGCATTTGCATTCATGACAGTTTCGATATCACAGCAATCTTTTCATTTTAGCATAACTTTTGCACTTAGCATAGTTTGCATTTTAAATCTCGTTCTTTAGCTGTCATTTTGTTGAGCCTGATCTGTTGGTCTGAGAGCTATCTGGAAAACATCAAAACGTTAAAGTTAGAGGAGGATAAGACGGTTTCGAGAAGCTGCAATTATAGTTTGCATTATTCTATTTTTTTTCAGCTTTTCAATTTAATGTTTTATTAACATGTGTTTGATTTCTATTTAATTAATCCAATATTTCATACACACAACCTCTAATAGAAAAACCTAAAAGAGTATGTGAAGGATGTATATTAGGAAAGCAACATAGAGATTTTTTTCTAGCAGGAAAGTCAACTAGAGCAAAAGCCCCTTTGGAAATTGTACATTCAAATTCGTGTGGACCTATGCAAACATCCTCAATTGGTGGCAATTTTTATTTTTTGACTTTTATTGATGATTATTCAAGGAAAACATGGGTTTACTTTCTTAAGAATAAGAATGAAATGTTTGATTTCTTTTGGCAATTCAAGGCCCTTGTTGAAAAGCGAAGAGGGTATTATATTAAAGCATTCAAAATGGACAGAGGTGGTGAATATATTTCAAAATAACTTTTAAATTTCTACAAAGATCATGGCATCCATAAATAGTTTACTACTAGATACACACCTCACCTCAGCAAAATGGGGTAGCTAAAAGAAAAAACAGAACAATCACAGAGATGGCTAGAAGCATGTTGAAAGCTAAACATTTTCCAAATGAATATTGGGTTGAAGTTGTATTATGTGCAACATATATAATGAATAGGTGTCCAACAAAAAGTGTTATGAATATGATTCTTGAAGAAGCATAGACTGGAAGAAAACATAATGTTTCTCACATGAGAGTTTTTGGTTGTGTAGCATATGTTTATGTTCCTCATGAATTAAGAAGAAAGTTAGATAACAAAGGAGAAAAATGCATATTTGTTGGATATAATGATGAATCTAAGGCTTATAAAATTTATAATCCAACAACTGGGAGAATCATTTTAATCAGTAGAGATACATTACAGTTTGTAGAAGATGAAGCATGGGATGGAAGTAAAGAAAAAATAGTCAATGTATCAACAAGTATATCAGGTGATCCCACAATAGTGGTTTACAATTTTTGGCCAAACTAGACATTGAAATAATATTTTCTAACTAAATATTCACTTTCAGGCACCTATAGCGCCTAAATCGTGAGGAATTTAAATATGGTGCAAACTAGTGATTTGTGACATTTTGTCTGTAGATTCTAAATATATCTTTTTCAATTTTTTTGGAATCAGATTGCACTTATTTTTCTGTCTCCTTTGAAAACTAGTTTTTTTCAGAAAACAACATTTTTAAGAAGTGGCACTCACCGTATAATGCATAAATTTTTTTCTATGAAGGATAAAATTCTAATTCTTTCAAATTTAGATTTGTAACTCTGATGTCTAGTACTTTCAATTGGTTAGAGAGTTTTTATTGAATATTTTTTCCTTAATCAAGTTTCGAAATCAAACCAATTACAATTCAGACATAGGCGGACCGTATAATGCGAACTTTTTTTGTATGTATCAAAATTCAAAAAAAAAAATTTGCTGAATCAAGGACTTCAATATTTGGTGCACTCATATTTTTCAAAAAAAAAAATTGATAATCTCATATTTTTCCACATGTGCAAAACAGAGAGCTTGATTTTTGGTGAAAAACCTATGTTTACTAAAACTATAAAAACAAATATATAATAAAACCAAAACATATTAAAATTATAGTCATTGGATAGCTCATTCTAAGGACTACCTGATTCCAGATGGGTTTGTGAAGTCTCCTCCATTTTCATCCTCAACCCGAGCTTCAGAGAATTTTTTGTGCTAGAGAGTAGGAAGGTGGGAAAAGGGGGGTTCGAGTGAACTCCCTTTCAAAAGGGGTGTTCCTTGTCTTTTTTTTGTGGGAATGGTTGGGCATTTCATTAAATGGGTTCGCTCGAACCTAGGTTCTAGTGAACCCTCTTTTGGTTCGTTTGAACCAAATAGTTCACTTCGACCCCAAAAATAATTTTTTTTGCCATGGGGTCAATTTTTTCAACTTTTCCTTCCTCACTTCAATTGTAAACCACTTTTGTGGGTTTACCCATACCACAAGAGGAAAATGAAGTTTTTGTACCAACAAATATTCCTACTAATGTGACTCCCTCCATGCCCATTCAAGCTCAACCAAGTGGTCCACAAGTGACACCATCATTAAATGCAAAAGTAGCAACAAGAGGACAATAGACACCATCTACAACAAGAAGTTCTGGCGCTGGACCATCAAGTCCACATTCAGCAAGTTCAAGTGATTTATCAAATCCTACATTGGCAAGCATGAGACAAAAAATCAGAAGCATAAGGGATATATATGAACAAAATGAAGGTGAGAATAATAGTGATCAGATGTCTCTTTCTGCATTTTATTCTCATGTTGAAGATCCAATTCATTTTTGAAGATGCAATTAAAGATGACAAATGGGTATGTGCAATGTACGAAGAAACTAATGCAATTGAAAAGAATCAAACATGGGAGCTAGTGAGTCTTCCAAAAGACAAAGATGTAATGGAGTTAAATGGGTTTATAAAACCAAGTTAGATGCAAACGGAGATGTGCAAAAAATTAAAGAAAGATTAGTGGCAAAAGGTTATTACAATAGCCCGAAGTTGATTATAATGAGACATTTGCTCCTGTAGCATGCCTAGACACTGTAAGGATGATACTTGCCATTGCATCTCAAAACAAATGGTTAATTTACCAATGGATGTAAAATTAGATTTTTTAAATGGATATCTTGAAGAAGAAGTTTATGGGGAACAACCACCTGGGTATGAGATTTTGGGTCAAGAAGACAAATTCTACAAGCTCGAGAAAGCACTATATGGGCTCAAGCAAGCCCCAAAGGCTTGGTACAACAGAATTGATACATATCTTTTACAAAATGGCTTCAATAGGTGCAGCAACAAGCCTACATTATATTTCACAATGAATGGAAAAGGTGAAATTATGATTGTATGTTTGTATGTTGATGATTTGATTTTTACGGGTGATTTATCAATTGATTTGTTTAAAGGAGCTATGAAGAAAGAATTTGAAATGATAGATTTGGGACTCATGAAATACTTTTTAGGCATTGAAGTGACTCAAAATGAAAAAGGTATCTTTATCTCTCAAACAAAGTATGCAAATGATATTTGAAGAGGTTTAACATGACAAATTGTAAATCAGCACCTACACCAATTGTTACAAGTTTAAAACTAAGCAAGGATGACAAAGGTTCAAATGTGGATTCAACTTTGTATAAGAGACTTGTTGGTAGTCTCATGTATTTGACAACCACAAGGCCAGACATAATGTATGTTGTAAGCTTTGTTAAATTATTTGATCAGAAGTAAATGCACAGAAGATTAAAACAAATGCAGAAAAAATGACACAACATGTACCCTGGGAAAACCCTCCTCTTGAGGGAGAAAAACCCAGCAACAAAGATCTCTCTTATTATTCGATGCAACAGAGGTAGATTTACAACTTACAATGAGGTCTGACACAAGACCAATAAGAAATAACAGATTGAATGCTCTAGATCACACCTGAGGATATTGAACTAACAGTATACAGTAGATCTTCAACACTTCATCAGATCGATCTTGTAACTTCAAGATTCAGTCACTGAGAGATCAACTTTGAATGGCACTAACGAGCTGTAGAATGTATTGATCACTGGTATATAAGCGCTCAGAACTAGCTCGCACAGATCCTTGATGTAGTTCGCACTTATTAAGATCGCAGTTCTCTAATATGTTCGCCTTTTATAATGACGAACTTCACTTATTGACAATGATCGCTTGTCACCCTTGACTGTGATCTGTTCGCACTTGACAATTATCTGTTCTCAGAAGGATTCACACTTTTTCTATGTCGGGCTGGGAGAGAGCTATCGAATCATATATCTGGCTGAAATGTCATGACTTGAAATCGAATATATATATGAGTTCATTATATGTCGGCCTCAATACATTTAAAGAACTTTTACAAATGTCGGCCTTTGGAAAATAAATAACAAAAGAACTTTTATGTCGGCCAGATTATAAGACACGAAATAATGAGTATTAAATGAATAGCCGAAGGCTACATTCAATTTAATACTTTCTCAAAGGCATGAGCTGGAAGGATCAACCGACGCTGTTAAACATTAACACTCCCTCTCAGCTAGGGAGAGATCTTCCAGCTGAAAAACATTTCTACATGATGTTCATCTGCAACTGTTGCCTGCAATCAAATATAAAGAGAGATATATCACCTCAATGTGATATCAACCATCACATGGTTAAGTACTAGTGTCCATCACTTGCGTGATGGTGTCACCTTAAAGTGACTTTCACCATGGCTCTCCCAGAGGGTGAAACACAAGTACAAAAAGATCATCACGGACTCTCTCTCGTGATGTTGTCATGGAGTCACACACATGACATTCACCATGACTCTCTCAGAGGGTGGAAACGAGGGCTTTCACCTCAAATTCTTCCGTCACAGAAGAAGATGCAATAGTAAGTACAAGTGTTCATCACTAGCGTGATGTTGTCACCTCAAGTGACTTTCACCATGACTCTCTCAGAGGGTGAAACACAAGTACAAGATATGTCATGGAGTCGCACACATGACATCCACCATGACTCTCTCAGAGGGTGGAAATGAGGGCTTTCACCTCAAGTTCTTCCGTCACAGAAGAAAGTGCATTAACAAGGGATTTCACCTCGAACTTCTCTCACAGAGAAGAACTCATTAAGCAGGGCTCACTGATACTAAGACTCATACTCAGTCAAGGCTGGATTCTCCACCATACCAAGCTTGTCTCGAAAGTATACAAACTTTACCCTAGCGAGAGGCTTGGTGAGAATATATGTCGTCTGCTCATCAGTGCTAATGTACCTCAATTGTATAGCCTTTCGCAGTACCATATCTCTGATATAGTGGTACTTGATCTCAACATGCTTGGTTCTGTCATGAAACACAGGATTGACAGAGAGCTTCACACAACTCTGATTATCACAATGAATAATGGTGGGCTCCATTGATTGTCCAAACAATCCTGCAAGGAGCTTACGAAGCCACACTGCTTCTCGAGTTTCCATGCAAGCTGCAATGTACTCGGCCTCTGTACTCAATGCTAAAGAAGACTGCTTCCTGCACTAGGAGATCATAGCAGAATCCAAACTAAAGCAACATGAGGTGCTCTTCCGATCTGTAACACAGCCTGCCCAATCAGAATCAGTGAAACCAAGTAACTCCAAGTCTACATCTGAAGTATACTTCAACCCATATCCAATTGCCACGCAAGTATCTCAGGATATGTTTGGCTGCAACAAGATGTATCTGTCTCGGATCACACATAAACTGGCTAAGTGCACTCACTGCATAGCAAATATCAGGTCTAGTGTTAACTAGATACATCAAGGATCCAATCAGCTGTCTGTACAATGTAGGATCCACCAAATCTGAACTAGCTGCAGCCTCCTTCAGTTTATGAAGATTGGTCTCCATGGGAGTAGACATGGATTTGCAATCCATCATGCCAAATCTCTTAAGTATGTCAATGGTGTACTTCCCTTGATTTAAAATCATACCGTCTGGCCTCTGCCAGACTTCTAAACCAAGGAAGTAATGCATGAGCCCAAGGTCCTTCATCTCAAATTCAGAAGTTAAATCCTTCTTACATTCAAGAATCAGGTGATCTTCTCCAGTGAGGATTAGATCATCAACATATAAAACCAAAATTAATGCATCACCATTGATTACCTTGAAGTAGAGATTTGAATCAGCATCATTCTTCAAGAAACCCAGGCTTGATAGATACTGATCAATCCTTTCGTACCATGCACGAGGAGCCTGCTTAAGACCATACAAGGCCTTCTTCAACTTGCAAACATGTGACTCCTTCCCATGAATCTCAAATCCATCAGGTTGCTCTATGTAAACCTCTTCCTCAATTACTCCATTGAGAAAAGCTGTCTTCACATCCATCTGATGAATCTTCCATCCTCTAGATGCAGCAATAGCAATGATGGTTCGGACAGAAGTGTATCGAGCAACAGGAGCAAAGGTCTCATCATAGTCAACTCCCTCTTTCTGAGAAAACCCTCGAGCCACAAATCTTGCCTTGTGCTTCTCAATGCTACCATCTGCAGCATGTTTAATCTTGAATAGCCATTTGGAAGATACCACAGACTTGCCCTCGGGTCTAGGAACGATATCCCAAACATCGTTCTTGAGAATTGACTGATACTCCTCTGACATAGCATCTCTCCAGACTTGAAGACTGGATGCTTCCTCAAAACAGGAAGGCTCGGATTCTATAAACTGACACATTAAGGCAACATAACTGGAGAACTTATGTGGCCTTTTGCTTTCTCTGAATGTGCCTCTAGGAGCTGCAAAGTTTTCAGCCTCTTGCATAGTGCGACTGGCCCATAGAGGTCTCTTCCTCCCAATAGCAATATCTGTAGGCCCATCAGTAGGTTCCAAGGGTTCAACTGGATCAAGATCTTCCTTTGGTTCCATTGTCTCCCTCTGAATCTCAGGAGTATGGTCAACCTCCATGTCCTGAGGAGACTCCTCATTATCAATCTCCATATGAATCCCTCTGGATCTCCTGAATGCAACATCTTCCTCGAATGTGACATCCCTACTGATCTCTATCGACTTCTGACCTGGAATGTAAATTCTGTAAGCTTTTGAAGTCTCACTGTAGCCCACAAAGATTCCCTTCTTGCCAGAAGGCTCCAGTTTGGTTCTCTTTTCTTTGGGAACATGAACATAGACAGGACAACCGAAGATCCTCAAATGGCTGACTTCAGGCTTCTTCCCTGAAAAGGCTTCTTCCGGAGTCATATTCTCTAGGATCTTATGAGGGCATCTGTTCTGAACATATACTGCTGTCCTAGAAGCTTCTGCCCATAGGAAGGTTTGCAAATCTTGATCATGAATCATGGCCTTTGTTGCTTCCACAATTGTCCTGTTCTTTCTTTCGACAACACCATTTTGTTGAGGATTATAGGGAACACAAAGCTCCCTCTTAATACCTGCATCAGTACAGAAGTTTCGAAAACTACTGGAGGTGTATTCTCCACCATTGTCAGATCTAAGAACCTTAACTCGTTTACCAGAAAGATTTTCTACTAAAGCTTTAAACTCTTTAAACCTATCTAGAACTTCCTCAGATTCTTTAGATTTCAAAAAATAAATCCAAGTCTTCCTAGAGTGATCATCAATAAAGAGAACATAATACAAAAAGCCACTCGAAGAAGGAACAGACATAGGACCACATAAATCAGAATGAATTAGGTCTAAAATTCACTTAGATCTATTTTCTCTACTATGAAAGGGGGCTTTTATGTTCTTACCTAATGCGCAGCCTTTGCATGTACCTTCGTGTTCCGGGTCGAATTTGGGAAGGCCCGTCACCAACTTCTCCATGATGGGTAGAGCTCGAAAGTGCAAGTGAGCCAATCTCCGATGCCAAAGATCACAAAGGCTGGTAGAGTCATGAACCAATGCTTGAAGAGGAAGTGAGCAGACCTTGTAGAGGTTATCATGTCTTACTCCAATTACTTGAGCATCCTTGAAGTTAGAGTTCTGCATCCACACTAGAACTTTGCCTTTGGAGAAGGCAACTTGATATCCTTTATCTTCCAAGGCTGAAATAGAAATAAGATTACGCTTGATTCCGTGAACATAAAGAACATTACCCAATTGAACCGATATGCCAAAATCCAAGTCAAGTGTGGAGGTTCCAATTCCCTTTACGCAGTAGGTGGCATCATCTCCAATGATGACTTGATCAGCAGATTCCTTTTCCACCAAATTGGATAAGTGTCCCTTGAATCCAGTTATGTGGCGAGAGGCACCACTGTCGATTATCCAGGTGCTGGAGTTAGAAGGTATACAGCTTGATAATGCTGAATGAGACATGGAATCGCATGAACCTTCGAACTTCAGATCATACACCGTCTTGAAAGCAATAATCTGAGTGCAATAAACTGATCACGATCCTCAAACCCGCTCTGATACCATGTTAAATTATTTGATCAGAAGTAAATGCACAGAAGATTAAAACAAATGCAGACAAAATGACACAGCATGTACCCTGGGAAAACCCTCCTCTTGAGGGAGAAAAACCCAGCAACAAAGATCTCTCTTATTATTCAATGCAACAGAGGTAGATTTACAACTTACAATGAGGTCTGACACAAGACCAATAAGAAATAACAAATTGAATGCTCTAGATCACACCTGAGGATATTGAACTAACAGTATACAATAGATCTTCAACACTTCATTAGATCGATCTTGTAACTTCAAGATTCAGTCACTGAGAGATCAACTTTGAATGGCACTAACGAGCTGTAGAATGTACTGATCACTGGTATATAAGCGCTCAGAACTAGCTCGCACAGATCCTTGATGTAGTTCGCACTTATTAAGATCGCAGTTCTTTGATATGTTCGCCTTTTATAATGACGAACTTCACTTATTGACAATGATCGCTTGTCACCCTTGACTGTGATCTGTTCGCACTTGACAATTATCTGTTCTCAGAAGGATTCGCACTTTTTCTATGTCGGGTTGGGAGAGAGCTATCGAATCATATATCTGGCTGAAATGTCATGACTTGAAATCGAATACATATATGAGTTCATTATATGTCGACCTCAATACATTTAAAGAACTTTTACAAATGTCGGCCTTTGGAAAATAAATAACAAAAGAACTTTTATGTCGGCCAGATTATAAGACACGAAATAATGAGTATTAAATGAATAGCTGAAGGCTACATTCAGTTTAATACTTTCTCAAAGGCATGAGCTGGAAGGATCAACCGACACTGTTAAACATTAACAAGCTTAATTTCTAGATACATGGAGACTCCAAAAGATACGAATTGGAAAGTTAGAAAAAGAATTCTAAGATATGTAAGTGGAACAAAGAATTATGGTATTCAATATTCAAGTTCAGAGGAGTTCAAGATGATTGGGTATACTAATAATAACTGTGTTGGAAGTTTTGATGACAGAAAAACACGTCTGGTTATATCTTTCACTTTGGTACTAGTGCAATTTCATGGGTATCAAAGAAACAACCCATAGTCACTCTCTCATCAGCAGAAGCAGAATATGTAGCAGCAACAAGTGCATCTTGCCAAGCAGTATGGATGAAAAGAGTGTTGAAAGAGTTAAAGAATGAACAAGTGGATGCAACAAAGATATTTTGTGACCATAACTCAGCAATAGCATTGTCAAAAAATCAAGTCTTTCACAAAAGGAGCAAACACATTTATACCAGATATCACTTCATAAGAGAGTTAATCAACAATGGTGAAATCTTCTTAGAGTTCTGTAGGTCTTAGGAATAGTGTACATACATCTTCACTAAGGCACTTGGAAAAGAAAACTTCATCTATCAAAGAAATTGTTTGGGAATCATTGACGGCAGTAGTTGTAATTAAGGGGCAGTGTTGGAAATAATTTCAACCCTATCCTGCCCTTCCTATCCTTTTTCCCATGCTTTCCCACCTTCCCATGTTCCCTCTTGATGGCCTGTGCGGTAAAGCGGTGTCTACCGCAGACCCACTGCCCCTTCTTCTCTCTCGTGCAGTGAAGCAGTGCCCCTGTAGTATCGCAAGTGTGTTCAACGTTGTTGGCGGTTGTGTGGTGATGGTTTTTTCTTTGACGGAATTTTTTGCATGGAATATCTTTTGGAATATATTTAATACGATTTTGATTGTATTTTGGGATGAAAATCCTTTTCACTTGTTGTGAATAAGAAGTTACTAAAATTGTAATTAATTGCACTTATTTCACGGTTTACCTCATTTCTTGTTGGTGAAGTTTTCACTGTAGTTTTTATGAGTATTTTTTGTTCTAACTAATATAGTAAAAAGAAGGTGAGCAAGTTTTTTGTTGAATGCTCTTCAATAGCAAAGTTTGAGCATCAATTCTATTTTATGAAATCAAGTGTATACAAAGAAAGGATATAATATAATTATCAATTTTTTGGGTTTATTCTATGTGCTTTAAATTTTAGCTCTCTTTATAATTTTGTGTTCAATTATGAGTTAAGTTGATTTAGTGTTCTTGAATGCTCCTCTGCCTCTGGCCTTCATAGCAAACCTTTTCATCTAACTGGTCAGCCTTCTCTAGCTCTTCTTATCACATGCCTCCAGCATCGTGCAACTGTCCATCACGATCTTCTAAAGCTACGAAACCTATCCAACTCACTTGGAGTTCTCTTCCTTTGTAGATCCAAACCATTTTCCTCTCAGTCGAATTGGACCAGCAATGGTCATCAACCAATGGCTCGCTTCATTCATTTCCAAGTACACCTTCTATCGATAACTTGTCCACATTTCTTCCTGTCTCTAACATTAATTATGTTATAACCTCCATCTCATCTCGAGCCCACTCAACTTAAACTTGCCAGCCTATTAGATCTCAGCCCTCTGTCTCTTCTCCTTGCTCATATACCCCTATGCAACATGTGTCCTTGTCTGAATCATCCTCTAGCCCTGCCTTCCACCTAGTTGCTAACCCTGACTCGCACACCATCCTTTCCTTAGGCTCGACATCCCACTCTACTTCTCTGCCCCCCTCTCTTTGAAACCTATGAAGTTCCCTCCTCGATGATCCACCCAATCTTCTTGTCATCCTATCCAACCCAACAACCCTTCCATTTCCTCCCAAATTCGTGATTGGGATAGCAAGTTGGTGGTTAATTTATCTAATGTCACTATAGACTCCCTAGCCATTAAGGTTCTATTTAGAGGGGTTGGCTTTACATTTTTGCCCCTTGCTATCACTCACGTCAACTTCCTCATAGAAATTGAAAATACCATTCACTCTCTCCCTCCTAACATGGTCGAGGAAGTTATACAAGATTGTGTTGTAGTCATCAAACATGCCAAACCCCCTTAAGTGAAATATCCCAAAATTTGAGCGTTTAGCACTCAATAAATTATTAAGCAATAAAGACCTCATCATTTTTAAAGCCAACAAAGGTAATGCCTCTGTCATTATGAACAAACACGACTATATTTCTAAAATTTTGGTTCTCCTTTCTAACACCAATAGCTACAATTTATTTTATCTCATAATCCTTGCTCCAAAATTCTCAAAAAATTCAAGCATTTGGTATCTTGTTCCTCTTTCGACTCATCACCAAAAACCATCTCATTCCTAACAAGGAAGTAACCCCCCACATTTATGGTGTTCCTAAAATAGACAAAATTGGTTTTCCCTTGAGACCTATTGTTGACACCATGGGATCCCTAACTTATAATCTAACTTCCTTCCTTTCCAAATTAATGGCCCCTCTTGTTGGTAAATCTGACTCCATCAAAAATTCCAACCATTTTGTCGAATTCATCAAGGACAAAAGCTTAGAGAGCAATGAGGTCTTTGTGAGCTTTGTTGTGGTCTCTCTTTTCATTAAGGTGCCCATTTTTTACTCCATAGAAACTGTGATACAAAAATCTAATGATGAGATAGCCACCTTGGTTGATTTTTTCGTAAGATCTACTTTTTTCTCTTCCAAAATGCCATCTATGAGCAACTGGATAGTGTGGCTATGGGTTCCCCCCTTTACCCTATCATTGCCAACTTGTACATGGAGCATTTTGAAGAAACAACTCTTGATTCCTTACCTCTCAAGCCAAGATGGTGGAAAAAATATGTGGATGACAAGAACGTGTGTTGACCATGTGGCTTAGATAAGTTAGAAGAGTTCCACAACCATCTCAATAGCCTTTCCCTATGCATATCCTTCACTAAGGAAATTAAATCCAACAACCAACTTCCCTTCCATGACATTCTTCTTCTTAAAAAACTAGATGGGTCCCTAGGTTGCAAGGTTTTCCACAAGGCTAACCACATCGATCTTTACCTCCACTCGTCTTCTCATCACCATCCTAGCCAAAAATTTGGCATTCTTAAAACCCTAGCATGGAGAGCCTATCAGATTTGTGATGATGAAAACTTAAACCAAAAGTTGCCTCATCTTCATCAAGTCTTCAAATTAAATGGTTATTCAAGCAAGAAAATATCTAGAGCTTTCAACCAAGCCAAATCAAGTTTTGTTTTAACTCCAAACCTAGCCATTCCTTTTCCCCCCTAAGAGATTCTCTTCCTTTCATTGATGGTATCTCCTAAAAAATCTTAAAGGTTCTTCTTGAAAAAGGCTTGTGTTGTGCTTTTAAGCCCTTCTCGACCTTGAGAAAGTGTATCCCTTCTCTCAAAGACTCCAAGGACATCCTTCTGACTCAAGAGTCTATAAGATTTATGTTCATGTGGCACTCCATACATAGGTGAAACTAATCACTCTTTTAGCACTAGAATCAAAGATAATAGTGTCAACATTAGACATAAACGTGTCTCCAAATCAGCCCTAGCTAACCACTCATCATCCACTAAACGTCATATTTTTCTTGAAAATACCCAAATATTTTCCAAAGAAGAAAATTCCTTCAAGAGAAAACTTAAAGAAGCTATTGAAATCAACAATCATCCTCAGAACCTTAATCGTGACAAGGGATGGAGTTTAAGTTTATCATGGCATTCGTTGCTTTCCCACATGAGAACCCAACATCATCCTTCTCATCACTAATTATTGTCCCCTCTGCTCCCCATTTCTCACCCCCTCTTCTTTCCTTCTCTCCCTCCTTTGTTGGTCCTCCTCCATTCTCTATGGGTCTTTGGTCTTCTCTATTTCTCAGTCCATTTTCATAAATTTAATCCTGTGGTAGACCTCTCCCTCCTTTGTGTGTCCTTATCCTCTCTCGTTATTTCCAAACTTTCCCAGGCCACCTATTTGGTTCCCTCCTTTCTAATTCGTTTTGGCCTCTTTTCCTTTTATCCCCCCACCCCTTAATTATATTGTTTTGAGTATTTTATTTTATATAAGTCTAAATTTATATTCTTAGCTTATATAAGATTTATTTTACTCTTTTGATCAAGTCATAATATAATACAATTTTATCATATCTTATAATTAATATATATAGTAAATTATTAAGTATTTGTATATTTTTATGTTTTTATATATTTTTAAGTATATATAGAATATATGCATATCTCATGATACATGAATCTTCTTTCAAAAAAAATTTGTGCCCTTTAATATTACCTATAAAGTTATCACTTAATATATATTATTTAAGTCCTTATATTTATCATATTTTATTTTACATTTTCTTTCTTTTGAGTCTTTCTTTTTAGTACATGAGTATATATTTATTTCAAGTATTTTTGCTATTTGGGTTTCTATTTCTCACATTTTTGAGTTTAGAATTTATTCAAAGCTTATATATAATATGTGTTTATTACATTATATGAGTATAGTATTTTTATATATTTATATTTTTCGTAGTCGAGCTATGTAGATATCATGTATAAGTCATTATAATATGTATATAGCTATGCTTATACATAGCTTATTTTATATTATATATAAATATATAAATTACTATTTATATTGTAATATTGTTGTTTGAGTTTTTATATTATATATTTATAAGTATATAATTTATATATACATAGCCTTTGTATATATAATATCAACTAAGCTATGTTTATACATAGCTAAGTATATATTATATATACGAGTATAGTATATTAGATTTATTCATACATGTTATAGTTTAAGCTAGGTTCTTACTATTTATAAGACTATAATATATACATAGCTTAATTTATATTATCCTATGATATACAAATATCTTATATTTTGGTTCTATAATTATATTTTATCACATATTACATTTCATGTGTGTTTATTTGTATTGTATTATTGCTATTTGTGTTTATTATATTATATATTTTTAAGTATATAATATATGCTTAGCATATAGAGGCCTTAGTTTCATTATATTGTTGTAGCATAGTTTATATAACAATAATACACTTTATAGCTCAAATTTCATTATTTTCCAATATATAAATTTCTTATCTTTTGAGTTGTTCTTTATTTTGCATATTATATCAAATATGTACACATTATATATTGTAATTTTGCTATATGCAGTTATTATACCATATTTTTAGGAGCATATAATATATTCATATCTAATATATAACATATAAGATTATTTCATTATATATATTATATTATATATTTGGGTAGTTTGTAGGTTTAATTTAGCTATGTATACAAGATAATATAATATATACTTAGCTATGTGGACACATAGCTTAGTTGATATCATATTGTAATATATGCATAGCGGATATTATATATATAATTTATACATAACTTTTAGTTGTTATATATAATATAACAAATATATCCATTAATATAATATTTGTATACATATTAAATAGTTCTTTTTTATGATTAATTTCCTTATCTCCTTTAAAATTTTCATTTATCATTTTATGGTTCTTACTTTTCTTTTCTTCATCCATTACTTATCTTGGTGCTTTGTTTCTCGTGCCACCCTTCTCTTTCCTCGCTCTTTCCTACATTCTTATGCAATTCTTTGTCTACAACTATTCATTTTTCCTCCTTATGCTCTCTTCTTCATCCTGATGATGGATCATAGAGTGTGATATGAAATGTTGATGCAATTTTTTTTGACACAATCTAATCCAAAAACTTTTAGCAATAATCTTCATGGATAGTGGAAATATGTTCTCATTAAAATAGTTATTTCAGCAACAACAAACCTCCCTCAACATGATGGTTGCAAACATGAATTACAGTTGATCAAATGACCTAGAATATCCCAAAAATAACAACAATAGTCTAAAACCCCTTCAAAATTAGCAAATCTAACCCTTTCACATTGTAGCAGCACTATAGCAATAGAAAATGACTTCAAATCATCAATCAATCTTCAACAATTCAACACAGTTGTGATTCTTGGATGGAATTGCCTCTAATGGATCATAAGAGAGTTTTTGTCCTCAAGATCTCTCACACCAAGGGTTTTTCCTTGAATGCTTCAAAACTCGAATTTGAAAGGAAATGTAGAAAATAACAAAAATAACAAGGGTTTAGTGATCTACTAGCATGTTGGTAGATTTTTGAAAGTTTAAGGAGTCATTGGGTGCATTAGTATACCCCATAAGCTATTACAATGCAATGTGTTTCAATTCAAATGTGAATGTATGAATTGAATAAGAATAAAATTGTTTGTTGTTGGAATATTTTTTGGCCCGTTTGGTTTATTTTTTGTATACATTGAGTTTGGGTTATTCCACCTTAATTGTCTCAGGGATGTCCAAGCACCCCCAAAGAGAAAAAAATTCTCGGCCTCAATAAAAAAAGGGAATTTCATGAAAAAATTTAATGCTCTTCAAGTCATTTTTTGGGTTTTTTTCGACAAAAACTTGTTTAATGTTTGAGGGTTTGTATGATGAGTCAATGTCCAAGCTATATACAAGAATCAATGGTTTTATTTAATGGTTTTTTTAAAAGGATATTATACTACTTAGAGACCACATGGGTATTGAAAGAACTTATGATCAACAAAGTTTATAGTATATAGTTCAAAACATTGTTTTCTTGGCAAATAAATCAATAAATTTATATTGTTTGACTAATTTCACCTAAATATTGGTTCGTTTAGACATCAAAAAAAATATTCCTATGGATGTTCTCTTAAAATTTTCAAATCATAGCTTGTCTCAACCCTTGGATTATGAGGGATTTCCTATTCAATGTCGCATGTTTTGACACTAGCCACATTGCTACATATTGCCCTAGAATCAAACACAAATTAGATTGTCAACATTCATGGTGAAAAGAAGCTCTTCCCACCGCTATATTGTTGAAGGTCCTAGGGACAATCCTTTGAGCTCACTTGAGGCTTGTATGTGCCACCTAAGGGTGCAAATAATCTTCAAGAGAAAAAAGCAAAGGAATACCTCTCCAATTAAATAGAAATTCACTTCTCCCTCTCAAACAATGACATATGCATTGAAATATTTTTCCACAACTAATAAGCCTCAATTGTGGAGAGTGCTAATGGTCCAACAAATAAAAACTTCTATGCCAACTATGAGTTGGAGCCTTCCTCAACCACTATTGTTGATGAGACTACTAATGAATCATGGACAATTGTACAAAAGAAAAAGAAAGATTCAACCAAAAAGGATCCAATTTGACACAATGTGCACCTCAAAATTGAATCAAGCAAGAACTCCATCAAAATTGAAATATATATTTTGATTTTTTGTATTGCACCCCTTTTATGAGTATGATGCACTATTCTTATTTTTATCTTATTTTCTAGATTTAAAGGAGTAGTTGTGCTCTTGACCACAACTAACCTACCAAAATGTATTTCTATATATATATTATAGTGTTGTTCGCCACCATCCCCCAAAAGTGGCCCTTGCCCTGCGATCCCACCATCCTTGTCACTGAAATGCCATGGAACATAGGTTGGAAGTCCATGTGTTTTTTTTCAACATATATTATTAATGTAAATATACTCTTAACATTTCCTTGCCACCTCCATGACTATACCCTCGACATGCTCAAATCCAACAACAAAAAAACATCCCGTAGTCCCCCTATCCAACAATTTTTTTTCAAGAATTTTGGATTTACAGATTTGTTTGCACTATGAATAGACCTAGATTTCCAAATGAAGTAATTGTACCTGGACATAATCCAAGAACACTACTATACTAATAAGGGGAAATATAGAATGACAATAAGCAAAGCACTTTCAAGAAAAGATTGAATGAAAAAATGTAGATAATAGCAGATTAAAAATCACAATATATAGCAGTTTCTCTTTGGTTTAGCCCTAGCAGAGTCCAGAATTAGTTCTAAATGAACGAAATTTATCCAACTTCTAGATGGTTCCTTCAAACAAGAATTCTATTTATCTCTACATTGCCTCCATTTCTGAGAGGGATGTATCTAGATTCTAATACATAATTTCTCAACAAAACATGCTTGTGGAAATCAAAGATAAACATTTTCCCAATATGCTTTAACTAGTTGAATTCAATTTGAATGACAATGGATTGAGAATGTGCATGAAATGTAAATTACTTGCATAACTATAAACAACTTAAAGATAAGGAAGTAGATAACACGACACAAGGATTTTATCCTAGAAACCCTACGATGTTGCAAACCAGCTGGAAGTGGCAATTGCACATATTCCTTTTCTCCCCTTGACCGATGAGGCTAATACAAAGTGTACACTCTTTGTTGTCTCCTATCTTCCTAATGCTGGTACAAAAATACAACAAGAGGCATGAAGTAATTCCAGCTAAGAACAAAACGTTAATCTGCCAAACATCACTAATTAACTCCTCCACACTTGCATTCTCACTCTATCTCATGCATTCATTCACCAAATTGTTCTCTTCATATAATGCCTAGGAAGTGTCTTATCATGGATTAAAGGAATCTCAAACATCTTAGAATAGAAGAGACATGGTATTTTCTGTTGTTATTATGACTGTTTGGATTCTCATGATAAAACCACCGCATTCAAAAAATGGGCAGTTGCACATCCAACCAGGGCATTTTCATAACCATCAACTTACCAACTACTGAAATGGACAGTTCGTAACTGCTGCCTATGTTACCTAGCAGTTTTATAGCAGACACCAACGATTGCAAACTGTCACTGTTGAACCCGATGGTTTCATCTCCTTGCAAGAAATACCCTGTTTTGAGCCCTACTAATGATTGATCCTGGGTTGGCTGATGTCTTTAGAGCAGACAGAATCATTTCATGACTTTCTTTGATCTTTAGTACTTTACAGATCAGATTAAGAATGCTATTCCATATCTTCCCTAGATGGAATCATAAGGAAATAACAATAAATAAATAAAAATAGGGATGCAGATTTCTATATCCTAAACAAGAAGAGGAGGAGAATAATTCCACAAGAGGCAGAAATGCAGATTTCTATATCCTAAACAAGAAGAGGAGAATAATTCCACAAGAGGCAGAAAAAATGAAATTGTAATTAGATCATTTGAATTTGACAATAAGAGTTCCTAGCCTCTATGCTCCAGAGTAAACACAAGTGTCCATGTACATGGAAATAAACTGCACAAAACAAATTCACTCATGGAACCAAATATTCTAGGTTCCACTATCCATATAAACTTGTATGCCTCCCACCTAATCTGACAAATCTATTTTACTTATTACATTAATCCTAAGTTGCTGGTTTGGGTTTGGGTTCAGATATGGGTGATTTAGTACATGAATTCAGCAAAAAAAAATTAAGGTTTTGGTTCATTTTGTACTTATCCATACAAAAAAAATATAAAAATCATAAATATGTACATATTTGTGGGCTAAAAATAGAAATTCAAAATACCGCATATGCATATTAATATAACTAGCAATTGCACCTGTGTGTGCAATGGGTACGCCGAAGATGTGTGTAAATTTTAGCTAATTATTTTGTTCATATTCAGTAGTTCCATTAAAGATAGTAAATTTACAGAGCTTGGACTCTAATTTTACTGAGTTGGAGAAAGCAAATGTTGCCCATCTGGGACAGAGCAAATCAAACTTATTCATCACTAAAATGCCACAGATTTAATTCCCAAAATAGACAAGAATAGGAGAAACATAAGAATCCCAAATTCATCAATTCACATTTCCCATACCATCAACGCCAGAAATATTTTATGAAGTACACTTGATGCTCGGAATCCCCAAAAAGAACAAAACCTCCAATGCTTTAGAAACAGAAATTTAAAGGCTCCACATACCTAGCAGTCCTCAATAAGCCATCACACTAAACCATTGTAAAACTTCACAAAGGAATAACAAAACAACCCCATTTGTACACAACAATTGAATTAAATAAGAGGATATAAGGGAGTTATGAGCATTTGACCTTGCTGATCCAAGCAGTGATAGAGGCGAATACCAAATTCCAAAGAAAATAAAACAAAAGAACTCGCTGAAACCATGGCCAGCGACTTTCCTCAAGATTTTGCACAAATTGTATCACGCAGGTGTGACTGGCAGTATAACGCCACATTCCACAACCTTTGTTAACATCTACTCTACCAACGCTAAAATGTGAGCTTTGGAACAGGGTATAGACTTTCATCGCAGCATAAAAGATGGAGGTACATTTTTTTTCGATGTTGTAATTTCAACTGCCTTGTAGTTATGTATGTAAAAAGTGGACACATAGACAAGGCACGTGAACTGTTTGACAGAATGCCTCAAAGAAATGCGATTCAAGGGCCTGGAAACATTGTAGGTTATGCGAAAGAAAAAAAAATGATTTATTGAAAGGGCTTTTGAAAATTTCAAGTAAATAAAGTCGACAGACCTGTAAAGCCAAATCCCGCAACATTTAGTCATGTATGCAAAATGCGGAAACATAGACAAGGCACGTTAATTGTATGAAAAAATGCCTCAAAGAGATGACGCATCATGGAATGCTATGATTATGGGGTAAGCGCAAAATATACTTGTTAAAAGGCTGTAGAAACTTTCTGTCATGCCCACATTTTAATGTGGATTTGACACAAATGACACCAACTTTTTTTTTAAACATAGGTATGCAAAACCACACGCTCTCGACAAGCTACCATTGTGCAACTCGACCGCTAGGGTCAAACACTAAGTGATAGTGATATTTTGATTGAGACACTACCATTGTGCAACTCGACCACTACGGTCAAACACTAAGTGACAGTGTTATTTTGATTGAGGCACAAACATATATTAATAAGTTGTAGGCCTATATAGGAAGACCCCGCCCCCTTAGTCATACTTTATTTGATCTAGACAACATTAAATTACCACAAATGTCTTAAGAGAAAGTCGTCGTTATTTTTCACTACTTTTAATTCATTATTTTATTTAGTATTTACAATGACTATTGAATATTTCCATAGACCTTGTATGCTAATATTCACTAGAATAATATTCAGTAAATGAATATTTCAATCAAATCATCAACACTTTATTTGGTTAAGAGTAGTTGAGAATGGTAAATTATTCCAAGTTTACCCATAACTTAATTAAATTAATTAATTTATCTTAGTTAAGTCTATACTCAACCGAATAGTTTTAATTAATTAGAGTGACAAGTTACCACTTGTTATTAAGTTTCTTTCCACCTTTAGTTTAAATCATGTTCTGATCCATAATTATAAATTTTAATGTTTGTATAAATTAGTCTCCATGGATGGTGTTAATCGAGTCCTTATTTTAATGGTTGTTAGCATGTTAAACCATTATCCCTTTACTATACAGCAAATAATGATAATTAGGTCTCTTCCCCAACATATATAATGATAAATAATATAATATTATATAATATCTTAATTAACAAATAATTTAATTAGAGCTCCCTTAGTTGGATTAAATTAAATTTTATGCACAACCTCTCCTTATTTGATTGAAATTAAATATACACTTGATAACCTCTTAAATTTTAAACTTGCAAAAATAAACAAAAATATAATATTATTTATTTAAAATTTGAAAAGTGACTTTAAGTTGTCACTCAAAAGAGGGGTCCTAGTCTCATAGGCCCCCACCATGGATCAAATTGAAATTTGAATAAGATTAATTGTTGTACAATAAATTTGTAGTTAATGGAATGTGCAAGAAATCTCCACCGTTGGATGGGTTTTAATTTCAGCCCTTAGATCTTAGGGCACTTACATTGAACCCTAATTTCATAAGGATGCTCATAAGAGGCTTATCTTTTACATTTTTACTTCATTTGTTTGTGCAGGTTTGAAGGAGATGGGAGATAGGAAAACTCTCATGGAGATTGGATTCATTTGCTCATTTTTTTATTTTTTATTTTTTTTTCATTTTGTTTGAGTTCTTCTCCTTCCACAAATTTCAAATGCATTTGTTTTATTTCTTGAGAATCCGTGATTAAAGTTTAGATCTATTATTTATTCTTTTATTATCTTGCTGGTTTTATTTGTCCCCCATTTATTTATTTTTTAATTTTATTTCTGTTCATTTTTGAATCCCTGCTGCAATTTCCTTCCTCCTTGTTTTTATCTGCTAATGCATTCAAATCTACTGTTTAAACACTCTTCATATTTTTTCTCGTCACAGGCAGTATTTAAAATAACGGCAGATCCGTTTCTATGCTCTGTAGTGCGTTTGTATTTCATAAATCTCAATATATATATATTTAAATGCTCCATTTTTACTGTGTTCATGGTTTTATAATAAAGAAAATAGAGGGCAGAATATTTGTTTTATACAGCAGTTTTTATTTTATTTATTGATGCCTTATTATTAATACTGTTTATAATAAAAAATTTACTTCTCACAGCCACAAGAGAGAACAGCAATAATTGCATTTTAGATATTAAAACACAGGAATACATTTTGTTTTATTTTGTTTAAAAATAGTTTAAAATTGAGTGTCCCGTGTGATGCAGCTCCACAAGGGATGTCACAGCTCCTCATGGAGTGGCTGCCGCTACCCCAAGGGAGTTGAACTCCCATGGATGTAAGTTTTATCTTTATTCTTATTATTTTTTTTTTTCAGCTTAAAATTTATAATATGTATTTTAATTTATATAATTTTTTTTTTTTATTATTTTACAATATTTAAATTTGAATAAGCATAATATAATATAATGCTTAAAATATATAATGCAACATTTGGATATATATATATATATTTGTTTTTTTGAAATGCAAAATGTATATATATTTTTAAATGAAATATAGTATTATATAACATTTTAAATACATAGTCTATGCAAATAATATATATATATATATATAGAAAAGAACATATATTTTCATGTAAAATAAAATATCTATATATATACACACCATATACAATCTTTTTTTTCTCAAAGTAAAGTATGAGTTTTCCAGATATTGCTTTAATGGGTTGATCTTTTTCTTTTTTCTTTTTTTCTGTGCATGTGAAACTTTTTTAGAACTTATGTAATGAGTTGCTTTTTTTGTGTTTTAACAACAAATTTAAAAAAAAGAAAAAAATAAGTATATATCTATCTATTAATCACCAACTCTTAATATCAGTTTGTGTGATAATCTTACAAGTGTTTGAATGATTAAATTTTGTAGATCTAGCTGATTCCTTCATGGTTAACATATTAAATAGAATTTTACAAAACTAAATAATGTATAAATCAACATTTATTTGAGACTACTCTAACTAAATCAACTTTTATTTGAGACTACTCTAACAGCAACTAGTTGTAACATAATTATATATTTTTAACTTCCTTTTTTCTTACAACCTTAATTCTTTTCTTAACAAGTTCAAATATTTCAACAATAAATTTTAACCAACATCCCCATTTTACAAACCCTCTTCGATGGTTATTTTTCACTACAATGTTTCAATATTTCACAAGCCTAACACCATTATTACAAGAGTTTACAGGTATCCTTAGGATCCATGCTTCTCACATAGCTATATTTCTCCATCAAGACATCAGATTTGCACATAAAACTCATAAGAAATATTTTCCATGACCATAGGGAAGCTCACCTCCCAGCCTTAGGCTTGTTCACATGCCACCCCCAAGCTAGGAGATCCAACCAATAACCCAGGGATTACAATTCATGCCACAAAAAAAACAACATAGCTCACTATTTTATTTGACATGATTCTTCATTTTACAACACCCATAGCCCAAGGAAGTGCACAATATAGAAATCCTCATCAAGGTTCTATTTAGGGAGAGATGAGGAGGCAGCCTCACTCCCCCATCACAACCCAAAACCCACATTATTCAAGGTTAAAAATAAAAAGCACTCACAAACATATTTACATTCTAAAACACTTGTTACATACATTTATTCCAACATTTTTATAGATACATTCACAAAATGGAGACCTACCTCACAAGCTCCCAAGAGATTTTGGTAAAGATTTTGATGAAGGCCCAATACAACTTCCTTCAAAAATGCTCTTGCAGTCCAACTCCTCCATTTCTCTCCCTCTTTCCTCCACTCACCCAAGATCTAACAAAAGATAATGAATTCCTCCCTTAACTTAGACTTAAGGATGGTATAAATAATGATGCCATGTAATATCTTCTCTCCCAATGATATGATGACACATGGATTCCATTTCCTTTCATCATTTTATTTTATTTTTTTGTTTCTTTCAATTCCAAGGAGATTTGACCTTCATTAATGCAACCACATGAATGAGAGAGGGCATTCATGAATACTCCCATCACTTGTCTTCCTTGAATTTTTCCCTCATAAATGTGGAGCTTGGAAAGTCTTCAAAAAGGACTTGTAAGGTGGGTGAGGAGATAAGACTAGAATTCTTGCTTGAGTTGCAAGTTAAGGAATTTCGTCACTTTTCTGTTGTGGATATTAAGAGGGGTTACATCAAGTCAAAAACATATAAATTTGGTTTTAAAAGCTTCCCAACCCCTATAGGTTGGACCTAGGAAGGTTTTGACACTAAGAGGGAGGTGAAAAGACTCATTTAAGGCCCCTTAAATGCCCTTGAAAGGCCAATTTCGAAATTGAAACTTAGGAAGACAACTCACCCTTCCACACCACCCTAGAGCACTTAGAAAATTTGAAAAAATACAATAAACACCACAACACCATAGGATAACATATAAAGATATTAGTCCTTCCATATAGACTAATATCAGCTTTCCAGGTTTCACACAATTGGGTTATTGGTAGATCTCCAATCCTTAGGTCATGAATAACCTACACACTTAATTGACATGTTAATGGTCCAAAATATATAACAAAAGCAACATAAATTAAGTTGCATACCTAATCATTTTAATACAATATTTCATCTTTGAGCCAACTAGAGTATCTCAACACCAAATGTGATAATCAAGAGAATATCCATAAACACAATTAGACCTTAAATACATCCATGATCATTATTCATAATCTTACTTAAATATTAAATCTATACATGATATTAATAATCCATCTCATACTAAAATTAACATCAATTTGAGCATTCTAATTTAAATCCCTCCTAATCATAGAAATTATCTAACCACCTATCATATGAGCCATGTAAGCAATCATTAAAGATACTACAAAAATCTAATCATCATCCATATCTAAAATATCATAATAACATTCATAACATAATGTCTCTAGCCAACAATAAGTAAAAATGTTGCTATTTTCTATGTAACTAAAGGATGGCCTCACACTTTCACACAAATGCGATAGTCAAGTGCAACACCATATACAGTGAGCTTAGTTATTACCCTTCTTCGCCTAAGATAGTATGGGAGTTTTAGAGCAGGGAAAGAACATGTCTTCCGCAATTTGCGGGCATAAGTTGTGCCGAATGTTTTTTGTGGCAGGGCTGAAGGCATATGTTTCTTAGTTCGGTGTTCATCATGATTTTGCTGATGAGGGGCTCTGAGATTTCCCTGTGGCCAAGAATTACGAACGAAAGAGGTAGGAGAAGGGTCAAGGCGATGGCTCTTATTATAACATTTGAAAAAAATCAACGGGACTGATGACAAGAAAACAGAGACAGATAAAACAACGGATCCTCTTTCGATATATCACAACAGAATTGTTTAGAATGAAATAAAACACAACAGAGAATGATCAGGCGGCGTACAGATTCAAAAGGAAAAATCTTTGAAAGCAGACTAGCAAGTGACTTACCTCAAGATTCTGCACTAATTGTGTCCCGATGTCAATGATGCCGAAGAGAGAAAATGGACAGAGTTTGCAGGAAACCCTACCAAAGCAAAAATCGCTTGCTGCTTCAATCTATTCACAAAAACAAAAAGCACCTAGAGCATGTCTGCGTGAAAGCGATTTAGGGTTTGGGGCAAAATGCATAAGGTGTAGAAAAGAGTAAATGCATCACAAAGCAGAAGGCACACCAACTCACATTCTCCATAAATGCATGAATAGGGCAAAAGGGAAAACGACAAGAAGCATTGAACGATGAAGATCTATCGTGTGGTGTTGCACCCTTTATCTTGCGATTTGAACCATCGATAGGAGAAATGGGTTGGGAAAACTTCATTGAGGGAACGCCTTCGACGTAATAATAAATTAATTAAACCACCATAAAAAATTTATAAGATCATGTGTGCTTTGTTGATGTTGTAGCCGTGGGATCCATACTTCCAGCTGCAGATTTCCTTAGAGCAATAAATTGAATATAGCCTAACGGCTATTTAATTTATTGGATGCGATTTGTGAAGAGGCGCTTCACTTGAAGATTAAATAATATTCATTTGATGACCGACTTCATGATTGGGATTCGCCTCCCTTTGTATAAGACATAACCTTTCATATGTGGCCGAATCTTTATCTTGAAGGGACGCGTTTTATGGAGACCCTCTCTTCGTTGTATATATATTAGAGTTGTTATTCATCATTTGATATCCATTCATTCATATCTGATTCCAAGGAAAGTGTGAATCACCTTCAGCAGAGTTCAATATAGCAGATTTAGTCTTACTTCAAGAAGGACGATATATCTATACAGGGAGATGGCTATTATTTTGAGATTGTGAAGTGAAGTTCGCATATAATCTGAAGATCGATACTCACAACAGATTGATGTTATTTGTGTTCTCATTATTTCTGGCTGTGTACTTGCATCAAGTGTGGTGCTAACATTATTATATCTGATCGGCCTAATGTGTGGCCAATTGTAAAGCAGATTTTCTGTCTTATTCATTATAATATATGTGATATATTATCGTCTGGGTTTTTCTTCCTTGAGGAGGGTTTTCCCAAGGTATTTACCGTTTCTTATTGTTCACTGTGTTGCATTGTTTGATTGCTTACATTTCTGATTAAAATAACAACATGGTATCAGAGCAGGTATAAAGAAAAGATCTGATCAGATTTAAGTAGTCTATTTTTTATCTAGGAGAGATCTTGAAGATCGAAGGTTGCAAATCATTTTAGACCTAAGGGCAGATCTTTGAAAATGAATTTTGTGCGGAAAAAGAAGATAGTGACTGGTGTCAAGGTAGAAGATCGACTTGATGGAGCCATGAACTTCAACTCATGGAAACCTAGGGTACTTATTGCATTAGAGGAGAATGATCGTTTTGATTTTGTGGAAAGTGATATACCCGAGCCTTCCGGTGATATTGAGAAAATCCAGTGGAAGAAAAATGGCACGAAGGCTAGAAAGATCATTATAGACTCTGTGATGGATCACCTACTACCTGCCATCTCCGAGTTGAAGACAAGGAAAGAAATGTTTGATACTCTAAAAGGATTGTATGAGATCAACAACATCAGCAAAGCCCTTGCTTTGAGACAACAACTTCACCATGTAAAAATGGATAAAGATGATTCAGTCATCCAATTCTTTATGAATATTGTTGATTTGAGAAATTAGTTGAGCACTATTGGGGATATAATTGTAGACAAAGATCTTGTTTTGATGGCACTTAATGGTCTTCCTCAAACTTGGGAACCCTTTATTCAAAGCATCAGTGGGAGATCTAAGTTACCCAAGTTTGATTGTCTTCGAGCTGATTGTATTCAAGAAGAGTCTAGGCTAGCAGTAAGAGGAATTGGGTGAAACCATTTTGATGTAGAAAATCAAGTTCTTGCTACACATACTTCTAGAGGAAGAGGCAAAGGAAGAAAGAGGAATAGAGACAGTGAACCAGATTCTACCCCAAAATCGAAGAAGAAGGATTTCCCTCACATTCAATGTTTTAGGTGTGACAAGTATGGTCACTTTGCTCAAGATTGCAAATCAAGGCGTACTCAATTTGTTTCTTTTGCAGAAATTGACATAGGAACATCTCAAAAGGAGCCAAGTTCTAAAGTCAGTTCAGAAGGTTTCCTTTTTGTAATGTCCCCTTTTTGTTGACATCAGTTGTCAAAGGAGATTATCCTATAATTTGACTCTTGTAGGCTAATGGGGTTGGTTAGAGGGTCTTCTGGGGGATTGTATTGTCTCCAGTGTTCAGAAACTTGTAGCTTTGGCTTTCGCTCGAGGCTTCCGGGACTCAGTTGGCTCAACTTACTATTTATAGTAAGTTGGACTTGGACAGAATGAGATCCTTACTATTTTTAGTAAGGCATGTGATCGAATGGAGAATTATTAGATGAGTCCCCAGTTCAGATGGCGTGTTGAGAAATGATGAATTTAAGAAGTTATTAATGTTATTTGGCTCAAATAACATTAATTAATTAAAAGGTTATATTTTAATGTTATAACTTGAGGGTCAAAACGTCATTAAAAGGGGGCCAAATAAATGAATTAATTTTTAGCGCCAACTCCTAAGTTGAAGGAAATATTAAAAGATGCAAATAAATGATATTTTAATATTATTAAATTGCCTTTTTTGGAGAAATTTGAATTTCTCATGAAGGTCTATATATTTTATTTGGGAGTTATTTTGGAGGTATTGGATTGTAATTGTTGTTGATGAAGTTTTTGTCTAAGAGTGGAAGCCAAGGGTTTTCAATCTTCGTGCCATTGGAGAACGATACTTCTTCAGTGTTTGTAGCCATTTGAAGCAGTGCAATACCTGTTGAATTTGGCATTCCGAGGGCATCATACAGGTGTTCCATTTGGGCATATTGGTGGAGGATTTCATCAAGGGTTTGAAGATTATATTGAATATTTGAAGACTATATTGTTGCTGGTTAAAAAGACATTGCAGATGCATTGTGGAATGCATTTATTGTTGGCTGCTACAGTACGCACTACAGTATCCGTGAATAGTAAATCGCTATAGTACCCGTCAATAGTGCCACTACAGTACTGCTACAGTATTCAAGGCCTTTTTTAGAACATCTATTGCAGATTTAAAGACATTGGAAGAACATTTACTGCTGAAGGGTTTGGGCAGATTTTTTATTGAGATCTTGGAGGAAGTACAGCCTTGCATGTTTCAGTTTCCATTTGCAGCAGCAAGGGTTTTGAGGAAGAAGGGTGATTTCAGCCAAGGAGGGTTAGAAAAAATCAGATTAAAATTGAGAAGGGGCGCCCAGGTCTAGAGTTCCCAGCCATACCATTTTCAAGGCAAAAGGCATCATATTTAAGGAGAATCGAACTCTTGAAGGGGTGTTGGAGGTTGCTTTTTGGACTGAGATTTTACAACAGCAGTTGCATGTTTCTCATTTATTTCATGTATGCTTGTAGATTGTTCTCCTTACAAGTATTCAATAAGAATAAGATATTTTTGGAGTTGCAATTTAGTTTTAGTTTACTGTCATTTCATTTCCAGCTTTCTCTTAATTTACAAAAAGACACAAAAAGCGGAGAAATCCTCATTAAAATACAAAAAATTACAAAACCAAAAACAAACACCGAAATTAGGGCACAAAGTGTTCTTACACTTTTCTAAAGAACATTGGTGGATTGTGAGGAAGTTTAAACAATTAAGAGATAAGTATTTTCATGTTTGAATAATGTTCATGAATCTTTTACGTGGTTATTAATTAATGCTATAACATTGAGATAGTGAATCTTGTATGCTTCTAGCATTGATATTTCTTCGGGGTAGTTTAAACTATTAGTAATCTCTCTCTAAAATGCAAATCGAGGAGCAAGAGGGTGATGAGAGATTGCACAGAGAGGAAGAGCTTGAGGCATCATGTGAGGAAGTCATGCCGAATGAAGAAATGATCAACCATGGAGTTTTAGCTTGCAACCATGGGATTGAGTTAGTGGCTGAAGACATCTCTCGAAGAGGAAGAACCTATTCAGGTTGTCATTGTGATCAATTTCCTCGAAGAGGAGGAATTAACATTCAAAGGGAGTATGACAATCCATCAGAGACAACCTTGGACGAGGAGGTCAAAAGGTTGATGCAAGTACTTGGAGCTTCAGAGGGAGTTTCATCATCATGAAGATCTGTTGTTAATGCATTTTCCTTTGAGACGGAAGAATTTGAGGTCTAAGCCCTTGTTAATGCATTTTCCTCTAAGACGGAGGAATTTGAGGTGTAAGCCCTTGTTAATGCATCTTTCTCTGTGATGGATAAATTTGAGGTGAAAGCCCTTGTTCCACCCTCTGGGAGTAGCCATGATGGACATCAAGTTGAGAAACTCCATGATGATTTCTTTATACTTGTGTTTATCCACCCTCTGCGAGTAGCCATGGTGGACGTCATGATGAGATGACGACATCACATTGAGTGACTCCATGATGGGCACTTGTGCACATGTTCCTTTCCATACATGGGAGTAGCCATGATGGATGACATCACGTTGAGTGACTCCGTGATGAGCTCTTTTCACAAATGGGTGTAGCCATTGTGGATGTCATGTTGAGAGACTCCATGACTTGGATATCTAGAAGTGTTCATCCCTAGCTAAGAGGGAGTGTTGATGTTGTAGCCACGGGATCCATACTTCCAGCGGCAGATTTCCTTAAAGCAATAAATTGAATATAGCCTAACGGCTATTTAATTTATTGAATGCGATTTGTGAAGAGGCGCTTCACTTGAAGATTAAATAATATTCATTTGATGGCCGACTTCATGATTGGGATTCGCCTCCCTTTGTATAAGACATAACCTTTCATATGTGGCCGAATCTTTATCTTGAAGGGATGCGTTTTATGGAGACCTTCTCTTCGTTGTATATATATTAGAGTTGCTGTTCATCATTTGATATCCATTCATTCATATCTGATTCCAAGGAAAGTACAAATCACCTTCAGCAGAGTTCGATATAGCAGATTTAGTCTTACTTCAAGAAGGACGATATCTCTATACAAGGAGATCGATATTATTTTGAGATTGTGAAGTGAAGTTCGCATATAGTCTGAAGATCGATACTCACAGCAGATTGATGTTATTTGTGTTCTCATTATTTCTGGCTGTGTACTTGCATCAAGTGTGGTGCTTACATTATTATATCTGATAGGCCTAATGTGTGGCCAGTTGTAAAGCAGATTTTCTGCCTTATTCATTATAATATATGTGATATATTATTGGCTGGGTTTTTCTCCCTCGAGAAGGAGGGTTTTCCTAGGGTATTTGCTATGTCTTATTGTTCACTGTGTTGCATTGTTTGATTGCTTACATTTCTGATTAAAACAACAACATGATTGCTTCAATATTAAAATCTGTAACCCCTTTTGTATGGACACTTAGAAGGCACTAAAAAGTAAAATATGTGTAATTTTTAATAGAATCATCTAAAATGGCTCAAATAAATTATAACTTGTGTATGGGACAATACATGCACTCCAAGCTCTTGGGAATGAATCTAAACCTTCTATTTGGTTTAGATTATTTTAGTTCCTTTAATGAATGTCATTTTTAATAACATGAAGCCGGTAACAAACACATTTTACAGAGAAATGCAGCACACACGATGGTCCCTCTTCCATTTCCATCCATTTCTCCAAGCAATGTCATCCCAATGAGGTGGACACTAGAACTTATGCTTCTGCGATTCAAGGCCTCAGACACAGCATGAATGGTGTTTGGAATGGGTAAATGAGGCCTCAGATACAGCATGGATAGTTAATAAGTTATAACTTAATATGATAAATTGATAGAAAGTATATATTTAATTTGGCATTAGTTTTCCTTGGTCCATGTAGTATACAAGAAATTGTTTCTGGAATCAATTGTGTGTGTTTTTAATTGATGTTTCAGATCACACTCAGTGATCCCTGTAGTATACAAAAGATTTCTGATGATGGATCACTGAGTGCGATCTGAAACGTAAATTAAAAAACACACAGTTGATTCCAAAAACAATTTTGTATGTGTGTGTTTATATAGTTTAAAAATATGTGTTTTTCAAAGCAAATTTGCCTTGGAAATGGTTGAATTCCCCTGGATTTGTCATGGGTTCGCCTGGGTTTGTCCAGGTCGAACCCACAGCCCTATTAATTTTCCTTAGCAGAATCCCTACCCAAATTAACCTAGAATTCAGACCAGGAATGAATTGTACCCAGACCCAGGCAATGCAAGGGACAAACCAGTAACTTACCGCAGTGTTCTGCCAGGTATTTTCGAAAGAAACTCATAAATAGACATGTCCAAAATTATGACATACTTTTGTATGTCTATTTACAGAAATGAGTAAAGCAGGATTCAAAAATCAAATGATAATAAACAACAAAACCTTAAGTTGCCTTAAAAAATTAGTGACCCTGTGTTACCAGGTATGCCTTTATACCAACGTTGTACCTGCACCAAGTTCCTAACGGGTATGGGTCCCAGTCCAGGTTGAGCCCTAGGGGCCCAGACTGTTATAAAAGATTCTCTTTCATTACAATCAAATGATAAGTTATGTTTTCCATGCTAAACTTTAGTTTAGTGTGGTGAATTAAAAATTGCCCAAATCCATTCTTAATATGAAATAACCCATCTGTTACTCTTCTTTCTTAGAGCAGCCATAGAACTTGAGAGTACATTGTTTGAAGCTTCCACTAAAGAATAGAAATTAATTTTCCTGGTCATTTGCAGTTAGCTATGTAATTATTAAAATGAAATTAGGAAAGCTTACTGTTTCATATCCTGCTTCAGCTAAAATCATTTAAAATTTTAAATCAATAATGGTTAGATTATTACATATTTGCTCTCTAGAACTTTAGAATGCTTAGTCATTCGCCAAAATGTAAGTGCCTTATTCTCAGTATGGAATTGATGAGACGCGTAGTTGTTCGCTATGTTCAGAAAGTCCTCATTTAGGATGGTAAATGCAAATCTAGTTTCAGTTAGTGTTATGGACAAGCTGTACATAACAAGTGCCCACAATTTGGATATTGTGGTTGACATCTGATCCCCGAGGCATTGAGCACTGCTGTGTTTTGAACATATATAAACTATTTTTATTTATATTTAACATTTGAAACCAAATCATCAGTTATCAACTGAGAGATGGGTTCTTGTTAACAACTAATCGTGAAATATACTTTGATGGAGATTGACGCAGAACTATGTGGATGAATCCCAATAACACATCACATAATTTGATACAGTGCAAAAACAACACTCAGTTGAAAATTATCAACTGTGTTTTGTATTTAATTTTGTCCATTTTGTGAAAATTCAATTTTTATATCTTTAATATTTTTATTATTTTTGTACAGCTGTACCCAACCATAACAAACCTCTGTAAAATATTCACCAAACCACCGTACCAAAACTGTCAACTTAGTTTATCAAATAGGACAGAATTGAAGATTACTGACTGTAATTTTGTATTGACATTTGACATCGAATCAATGAAATTATGATTCAATATCAAAATATCAATACAAAATACAATCACCCCCAAGGTGTAGACCAATCAGCAAGTCGTTGAAAGACACAAATTTGATTGTGTGTTCAAACCCCACCACACCATAAGCGAGGTGCAATCTACTTCCCAAAGAGTTATGGTGAGGTTTTTCCCATAACGATGCATAACTCAGTGATTCTTGATTCTCCTTGTAAAAAAATAAATTTAAAATAGAAAACTACAATAAGTAATCTTCAATTCTCCCATATTTGGGGTCAAGTCTATATATATGGATTTATTGATTCAATGTTAAATGTCAATATAAACTTTCAAAATGTCAAATGTCAATGCACGGGTTTGCCCAGGGTCCACCCCAAGCTGCCCAGGCTAGACCCTGGGTGAACCCACAGGCCATTCAATCAACTGTTCTACCAAACACAGCTTCTTAGGTTTATATAAATCTAACAAAAATAGTGTGAAATTGCCAATGGAGATAAGAAAACCGTGATGACAATAAAGTTCTCATATATACAAGCATGTTCACATAAGGCAGAATTCAAAGAATGTATCCTCTGTCGCGAGCCTGTTACAAGACATAACTTACCAACTACACTAAGATTTCGTATGAAAAACATCCAAAAATATGACATTGAATTTTTGCTCAAGAAAAATTGTGCCCATTAAATATTCCTAAAATTGACTGAATTGTGATATGTGGCAAATTTTGCAAGCTTTGGAGCTTTACATGCATGCAACTGTGTAGTGCATACGTCTCTTTTTCATTTATTTATTCTTCACAGAGTTCAAATAAAGAATTGTTCCTTTAATTTTTTAAAAAATCACAGTCTACAAAAATTCATCGCACTCAGAATTACAATTGACTGAACTCGTTAATAAAGATGGATACTTGATGAAAAGGGAATGAAAACATTATTGGAAAAGCATTAATGAGACACTTACTGGATCGAAGTTAGGCTGATTATCCCTCTACTGGGTGATGCTTTCTTCATTTCTGCTATTAAAGTTGGTAAACCAGTTTCTGCTGCACGGACTTTTAATGCACCAGCAAAATCTCTGGGAGGCAATGCATGTGATAGAGCTTCTTTCACACTTTCCAAATGCATGTTTTCTTTCATCTGTTTCATTCAAAAAAATTGTGTAAAGATCTAGTAGTTTGAATAATAAAAATCATAAGACACAACAGAAGACCAAATCCCATAATACAGAGAAGTAAGCTAGAGAGCATCCCAACGATTGGTTTTCCATATCAAAACCTCCATGTCCTAAATATAGACCAAAGTTAAGACATAAATTCCTTTCAAGAAATTGCAGAGATTCAAACCTACATATCAGGATTTGGGAATAGACCAATGGGCTATGCTCAAAATCCAGACAACCCTGAATTAAGCCATGGAGTTTGGCATACAAAACTAAAGCTATGGATTATGCCCAAGAACAAATACTAGTATTTTAGAGCTCTAGTGATAATATACACATTCACTATATTGTTATAATGCATCGTTTACCACAAATTGTTTCCCCTCCCTGTAGGAATTCTATGGTTGAGTTGGGCCACCCAGTCCTCAACCACCACTAATCATTTACCGATACAGGGATGCAGTTGAAGCCCCTCACTGCTCCATTCTCGCACAGATGTTATTGGAGTGGTTTGTGTGGAATAGCACAACAACTGAGGAGAAAGAGAATTGCAGATAAAGACAAGAGCCTTGGCTAGCTCGTCACATTTCTTCCTTCAATTTACTTGTGCAGGTTTTATTGTGGATTTCCAAAGGCTTGACATAAATTGTTAAGTTTTTGTTTTTATAGTGATAGGGGATTTTCCTAAACGTTGGGAGTGTTATCAAATAATTACCTAGAGTTTGATTCAATATTTTTAATTGACTTTGGAAAGATAAGTAGAGAGCATTTACAGCACGGTTTATTGAGAGGTGTGTTGGATTTATGGTGGATGGGAAGGGCAATGTAATGTTCCATTTTTGACCCACAAACGCTGAGCTGTTGGTAGTTGACATAGATTGGGGTCAACTAGATTCTGTCAGCTGTTACATTTTGTTAACCTTTTAGTTTGTTAGCTAGTTTTAGTTGGGTCAATTGAATAAGGAATGTTGCAGTTATTCCATTTGTTATCTTCAGTTAAATAAGGAATCAACTTCAATTAAATAAGAATTCAAGCAGTAAGTTATATCCCTAAATTTTGGGGAAGTTTTTGTCAGTTGGCTAGCATTGAACGTGGGATTAATTCACATAATACATGGATCGCTTGAGTTGAAGATTATATAGACAGTGCTGGGAAGAGGAAAGGCATAATTGATTATCACAAACACAAAAAATTCATTCTGTTTATAGAAACTGGAAGCTGCTACAGCAGCTTGTTGCTTGAGACAAAATCCTCAGACTTTTTCAGATCAGCTCTCATGAGGATAGAAACCCTTTGAGATAATTAGTAGTATAGAGCAGCATCAAGGTTATTCCAGGGTATTCAGCAGTGCAAGGCAACAATGAGATCATTCTGAGGTATTCAATAGCACCAGGTGGCAACAACGATCATGCAGAGAAATTACTGTCATTGAGTAGTATAAGTTTGTTGTATTGTTTCCTGAGTGTATGGATTTCAAAAAGACAAAATATATACATTTGCTGTTAGAATATTTTCTGGGTTTACCTTCTGAGTAATTAGACTAGTTACTACAGTCTTTTCTGGGTTTACTTTCTATGTATTTAGACCACGTTACTACAGACAATAGCAAGTGAGATAAATTGGAAAGTACCAGGATATTTTCAAACCTGGAATCAATGCAAATGGAAATGGAGGTTGGGAAGGAGAGAAGGGTGAAGTTAATGGACAGAATGATAATTTCATTTGAATATCCATTGCACTATCGGTCTGCAGTTCTGAGAAAGGTTTAAAACTACCAAAGTGGTTACTTCTAGTGTGACAAGATGAATAAGTGTAAAGGGAAGAGAAGATGCAGGCAGAGGCTACTAAGGTAAGAGATCTCTGCTACTTTCTCTCTCTAAATAACTACCTGCTTTCTGCAATTCATCCAAACAAATGCTAAATGAGTGAAGATGTAATCTCTCTTGTTTGTTATGGCTTTCCTCTATCAAGACATCTTTTTCAAACTGGATAAAAATTTGTGCCTATAAAATTGAACTGCGAGTGGGTTTTTAAAATGGTCAAGCAAGGGATTTATTTGGTCTCCTTTTACAGACTCCCTTGATGACTTAAGAATTTGTTAAATGGAGTTTTTGGTACTTATACATGTCACAAGTTGCTGTAGGGAGAATTGCATTAAATCTATGTTTGGGCTGGCAAGAGCACAATTAAAACTCCATTTCAGTGCTGTTGAAAGCAGTAATTGCAATTGCAATTGCATCACTGATGGATGCAACTAGGGAAGCAGGTGAGAAATTCTCATTCACATCATTTGCAGTCTAAGAGGAGGATCATGTTGAAGTTGTAATTTAAATTTGAATTTTAAGATGTCAATTCGACCATATGACATGAAAATGACCGCTTTCATTAATTTTTTTGATTAGCTTTGAGCTAGGCAATTTACATTCAACACACCTGATCAACAATGAGATCAATGATTTTTGCTCTGGTAGAGAACTCGGTGAGGTGTGTGTGATTATGGGTGGAGATAGGAAAAGGGTGGAGCCGAAGAGCTATGAAATGCATAAGAGGAATCCAAGGGTGTAGAGACAAGTTGGGCATGGTGGGCTGCTCCCTTTCATTGAAAAGCTTCATGGGCCTAATCTTAAGGCCACTGAGTACTTTGAGAAAAATTGGAAGAATGGAGAAATAATTCTTTTAGGGAGGAAGGTCAAGGTGGACGAGAATCTCATAGGGGAGGTCACTAGCATGTCAACAGAGGGGATGAAATTCTATCGAGACAGAAAATTCTTTGATGAGGCAGTTATTAGATTCCCTAGGAAAGATAAGGAGAAAACAAAGCTGATAAAAGTCTCCAACAACTACTTTGAAGCTAATTCGATCAAGGTGTTATGGAGAAAAGTGCTCAAAATCATCATGGAATACATAACCCTGGACGGTAGATTCACCAAAGTTTATCGATACCATTTCACCATTCTCAACCATTTCCGTCACAAGGTAAGGGTTTCTTTTCCTCGTTATCTGTATTGTTCCATGAGTAACAGCCTGGAAGATCATAAAAAGAGTCCTAATAGGAACCCAATATTGCATACTGGCCTTATTAGGCTTATCTATGAACATTTTCAAAATATGTCAGCTTTATCCAACCTTGTTTCAGCTTCGGCCTCTGAAGATTATGATACGGAAGATAGTGTTTCGGAGGTTAAAAATAGGCCTAACGCTGAGCGGACTGAAGAAGACCCTCCCTCCCCTAATAATTATGGAAAGAAAAATCCGCAGTGTAAACCCCCGCTTAAGAAAGCAAGCTCTGTGAAAAACCCCAGCAGCTCTGTTCTAAAAGAGAAGTCCATTCAAAAGGGTTCCCCTGTCAATAAATTGGTCTCTTACTCTAAGGATACCCCGGAGGAAAAAACTGAGATCCCAGATGTCAATAAAGATTCCTTTTTGTCCTACCCTGCCACAGATAGAGAAGATAGACCTAGATTCCCAAGAGACCTTAACACTGAAGATCATTATTTTAAGCAGGACTGTGAGTTTCCTAGTGATATCTTGGCCATTGCTAGAATTGGAGCTGTCAACTACTTCAGGATTATGAAGTGGGCCTTCCATGAAATTAAGGACCTTAACCATATAAATAGGGCTCTCAACAACAAGTTGGAGGATTTGGAAGTTAAAGTCATTTCCCTTAACACTGCGGAGGGCGTGAGGAATGAGGATAAAATGAGGATGGAGGCTGAGGATAATGATGGTAAGGTTAAGTTCCTGGAAGCAAAAATTGGAAAAATAAAAGACACTATGAAAACTATTATGGAACAAAACCACAAAATGGCGAAACATAATGCCATTATCATCAATGCTATGACTGAGAAGCTGGAAAATAATCAACAGGGATCTCTGATTATGGACTTGGAAGCTGAAAGGGACAAAAGTAGGACGGACGACGCTGGAATTTTGAAGAGAACAAGAGCTAACTTGAAGAGGAAGGAGCCTCCTACATCCCAGATGGTTCAGGCCCTAAAAAAGTGTACCCAAGATATGCACAACCTGGAAGTGGAGGCTGTTGATGCTCTAAATTCCTTAGGGTAGCTGCTGGTTTTTTCTATTGCTCATTTTTTGTTGGGTTTTTTTGGTGGCCCTTGCTGGTCTTGGGTTAGTGACTGCTGTTTTCTCTCGGTTTATTCCTTTTCTCAGCCTTTTTATTTTGGGTTCTTTAACGCTTTATCTTTCTATTGTTTGTAAACTCTATGGTTTCGGGTCCCTGTAAAACCCGTTTTTTCCTTTTATCAAAAACAATGAGATCAACTATTTTGAGTTATGACTGGAATATAAATAAAATTCCAGTTACATCATATGGTTGCAATTTGAGAGGTCATATTTTTTCCCAAAGAGGCAGCAACTTTTGCCTTATGTACTCTGTTCAAACCTTGATTTCAATGAAGCAAATTAGAGTGGAAAGATCGTTTTACCCCTAGCTATTTTCTAATGAGATGACCATAAATGTGGACCTTGAAATGGTGAGTCATGCTATAGAGGGGATAATTATTGAATCATTCATGGGCTAGACAGAACATAAACCATCTAGGGTGACAAAAGACAACCAATAAGGCACTTTAGCAACTACACTGATCTGGTTCTCTACTTTTGATCTGATCTAGTTCTCCACCTTCAATCTAGCCTCCACATTGATCCGATTCACTGCTTTCAATCTGGTTCTCCATTTTAAGTGCCAAACCAGACAACCAGAGCATTAGCAGCAATTCCTCATTAGCAACCTGTGACTTTCTTTTGCAGTGGATTCATTTAAATATTTGAATAATAGAGTGGAAGAGCCCCAATTGAGTTAAAAAAAAAAATCATTCAAGATATTGATATCCATATTTTTCCTAAAGTGGGACATACACATGATGGTCTTTGAAGCTAGAAAATCTCAATCTTCAACCAGATGGGGCTGCTTTTCTGCTACAGAGTCAAGAGAATACAAGCTGCATTGATTGTAAGAATCATGCAACAGAGTCTGAAGAATATAATTTATATTGCTTGAGATAATCAACCAGAACTTATACAACACACCTACATGCCTGGTGTAGGTGTATAACTATGGGATTTGAATGAACCATATTCCAAGGGAGAAAATATATCCACAAAGATGCTTTCTCCACCCTTTGAAGGGTTAGACATATCCATAGGTGAGTTAGGCAAAGGGAATAAAGACCCTCTTAATATGTTATGTTGGGTTCTGGCCAAGATCTCAGGATTCAGAACTATACCCTAGTCATGGTTTGTGCAGCTATGAAGTCTTTTTATGTTTTGATGTTTGTACATATGGGTTGTGTTCCAGGCATAAGTAAAGTAAGTTGTTCGTATTTGTCAAAAGAGGGCCAGACTAGCTAGTTGGGAGTAATTTTGAAATTTATGTCCAGATTAAGTCGTTGTACTGTATTTATGGACTGCATATAATTGGCCTTATAGTTATAATGCCAAGGTTCTGGAAGTTTTAGCTGTTCCAATACTCTGGAAGCATAGATAAACTGTGTTGTCATCTCTGCTACTACCATCAAATACAGTCCATTGGAATATCTTATTCTGTTGTATGTATGGAATCCCATAGGCAATTTTTTGTGTCTGCCAGAAAAAAAATGCAGGCATTTTCTGGACAATTTAAACACAAAAACCTATGTCATTGAGGAAAACTCTGTAGCTTATGTTTTCTTTTTAAAATTTCACGAGAGAGGAAATAGTTTAAACCCTGAATACCATAGAAACTTAATAGATCAGTCTTTTCTTTTTGAAAACAAAAACAAAGAAAAAGTAAAGTTCAACGGGGAGAAAAATAACCTAAATGGGGCTTTCATGTACTAATTGCTAGAACTAGGGGAGAAGTAAGGGATCACCAGAGGATGCCAGGGTTTAAATTTCCTACACACATGAAATGTGTTGAAAAAGATAAACTATAGTATCCAACTATGGATGACGGAATTTACCAATTAACAGTGAAAGCAAAAAGATCACACTGTACAAAACTATTATTTTTTTTTTAAATAAAAAGCTTATGTAGAAGCTTGCCTTTGCAGCCTCTGAGCCCTTATTCCAAACAATCTCCTCCACTATAGTAGAAGGAGCAGAACTTCCTTCATCTCCCCTGCGAGGAGGATACCTTCTAATGCCAACCCCATGGGCAAAGCCCACGATGAACAACAATTACAAACAACACCCCAACATAAAGCATCTTATTCTACCTGTTGTGCACTGCAGACAAAAGTGGTATGTCTGTTGGTGGCACTGGTGTTCCACATCAATGTTTTGTTCAAAAAAAGGTTGAAGATAAATCTTCTGTATCCAAAAATATGATACTGAGTTGTTGAAAATGGCCTAAACGACACAAATCCTTACTTTATCCAAGAGTATACTGCATTCTTGCTATCTGAGTTGAGGAGCTGAAATTTGTATGCCTAATGTGCATCTAGGTGGTTCTTGTCTAAGCATCATGCCTTGCCATGGTTAAACAAAAAAAGTACTAGGTAGTGGAGTACCTGCCTCGATAGCAATAGTAGAATTGTCAATGGAGCAATTATTAATGTCTCGACAATAATTGATAATTCATATTTCAACCTATGTTTAATATTATATAATATATTATCATTTGTATTATTATAATTTATTATTCATAGTTCAGTATATTAATAATGATTTTATTTCGTAATTATTTAAAAATATTATTGATAGTTATTAATTTAGGATAATCAATATAATTATTTTTAAGATAGTTTAAGCCATCTTCTCAAGTTTTTATCATAGTAACTTTTTTTTTTTTATATGTAAGATGATTTATATTAAATATTCTAGAAATATACAAGTGTTTACAGGTTACAAAATGCAAAGGATCTCTGCTAGTGAAAACCACCAAACAAGTTTTTCCATACAAAATGCCACCTTGGGCATATCGACTACCATGGACTAATCTACTAGTTATGGACATAGGAGATCACAGAAAGGCGTATTACAACTATCCAATACCAACCAACATATCACATAATTTCTAAACCACTTTAGACAAAACACAACATATGAACCATAGATATACCCGGATAGTTTAGGAAGACCTTGCAATGCCAAGGAAGCCATTAGCCAGTGCAAAGTATTTGAAGTCAAAGACCCATTTCTCCCCAAATGATACTTGCAACTGGATTTAACCCTCTATAGATAATCAACACCCACCGTAGCAATTTGCTTGTGTTCCACCAAGGCCATACCCTTCAAGTCTAGAATGAAAGGGTAGTATTTCACTACCTCCCCCCGTACATAGAATTGGGCCATGTCTTTTGGTCGCGGCTCCCAAGTGCGAGAGATGGCAATGAGGAGAACCTCCTCCAAACCGACCAAATAGTCCATCGAGAAAAGCCTCTTTATCAATGTCGTTGCATCCTTCTTCGCCATGCGAATGTCGCAAAACACTAATGAAGTAGGAAAACTCAACCTCCCAAGAGAGGATACTCTCTCAATCTCACTATCAAATCCTCTCTCAAAAACCATTCAACAAATAATAGAGATTTTAACGCAAAGCAACAACTATGAAGTAATTTCCATTAATTCAAACTTGCACAAATTACATACAAACATCCATATATCTGATTATATCAGATATTACAGTCAATAGGACTGATATACAACAGTAAAAATAAATCATAATCGGATTTTAAACATGACACTACTAAGCAAACATAGTTATAATTTCTCTCCCTTCACTGCAAACTTCAAACAACAAAAAATTTGCACTTGCAATCTTCAATCTATGGATAAATCCACCTTCAACCATGGAATTAATCTTCCATTTTCTATCTCAACATTCTTCAGACTTGCAAAATCATGGCTTCTACCTTCTTTCTTCAAAAATTTATTCATGGGAAGCATCAGCTTCAATCTAGCAGCAACAACTCTTGAAAATGACCAAAATAAAGTATATAAATTAACTCTTTCACACCTTTCCTATAACTCCCTATTTGATATACTTGGAAAATTAAAAATATGATTTCAAAAAATGTATTTAAAATCATTAAATGTTGAAAAGACATCTTTTGTAACCTCCATCCATGACTGGCCAAGAAAAACAACCACTTCCTCACAAATAGGAGCCCTGGAATAGGAAAAGCCAAACCACTTGCTCTTGGGTGTCCAAATTCTTCATGAAAAAGTTAAGGAACATTAAATTATATTTCACAACTTTTAACTCCCCAATCCCACACCCAAGAAGGTATATTTGAAGATTTTTCCTTGAAAAAGCCACAAAATCAGCCCAAATCACCATAAAATTGCAACATAACAACTTGGCCAAATATTTGTCAAATATTTTAGGCCTTACTACAAAAATTTATTCACCTACAATATTTAAAGTCCAAATTAAATAAAAATTAAATTAAATTAAATATTTTTGGTTGATGCAAGATTGCCAATCAACCATGGATGCTCCTGCATCAGACACCGAAGGTAGAAAAAATTTGTGAGCTTGGTCTCACAAAATGGAGTTGGATGGGAGGACCATCCTTTCAGGTTGTAAACAACCTTCAACAAACTCCAAAACTAAATTTTTCACCGTTAATGAGTTTTTTGTATCCTCTTCCAACACCTAGTTGGAACAAGCATCCTTCTCCTCTGATGATTTTTCTCTCCACTCAACATCTTCAATATGGAATCAACTCCACCATAAAACAACTGCCTCCACCAAATGCAACTCACACGCTTCTCCAATATTGTGGGATCCAACCCGCCATAGTCTAACCACCTCCACCAAAATGCACCTACACTAAACTTTGCAATGCCAAACAAATCTTCTACATACCAAACATCACTAGCAAACTCTGTTTGAACCAACTTATTCAAATTATACAAATCATTATCTTTCTCTTGAGTTTAACAAAATATGAATCATTTTAATCCTTTGATGCAACTCTTTCATCTACATCAAATCCACTCTCATCTTTATCATAAAAATAAAAAATATTATGCATTACCTCTATCTCTACAACCTTTTTCTCACCACTGTTTGTTGTCATGTCTTCTTCACCTTCACTCCCAACTACACTTTCATTTTCCAATAATTTCAAGTCCTCTAAAGGACACTTATCTACTGATGCAACAATATTTTCCTCCTTGATTGTTGTACTTTATTTTTTATTCTCATCCTCTTCTACAATCTCACCATCTTCCAGCACGCTATCCTCAAAGCATACTTCTGCAATATTTTTTGCGCACATAACTATGAAAATATTTTTTCCTTTCTTCTTTGTCATTTCATCAAGCACTTGCCACACACTCTCAAACTTCAACCTCTTAGGTATAGATTGCCTCACATTTGGCAATTTGTCTACACACTACACACACTCCATCCCCAGGTCCTCGTGCAAACTACCTCCAATCAGCTCTTCTACTTGCACACTCAGGAACACTAGCTCTGATACCACTGATGAAGTAGGAAAACTCAACCTCCTAGAAGAGAATACTCTCTCAATCCCACTATCAAATCCTCTCTAAAAATCATTCAAAAAATAACAAAGATTTTAATGCAAAGCAACAACTATGAAGTAATTTACATTAATTCAAACTTGCACAAATTACATACGAACATCCATATATGTGATTATATCAGATATTATAGTCAATAGGACTGATATAGAATAGTAAAAATAAATCATAATCATATTTTAAACATGAAACTACTAATCAAACATAGTTATAATTTCTCGAGCCCTTAACTACAAACTTTAAACAACAAAAAAATTGCACTTGTAATCTTCAATCTGTGGATAAATCCACCATCAACCATAGAATTAATCTTCCATTTTCTATCTCAACACTCTCTCAGACCTGTAAAATCATGGCTTCTACCTTCTTTCTTCAAAAATTCATTCCTAGGAAGCATCAACTTCAATCTAGCAGCAACAACTCCTGAAAATGACCAAAATAAAGTATATAAATTAACTCCTTCACACCTTTCCTATAACTCTCAATTTGATATGCTTGGAAAATTGAAAATATTCTTTCAAAAAATGTATTTAAAATCATTAAATGTTGAAAAGACATCTTTTGTAACCTCCATCCATGATTGGCCAAGAAAAGCAACCACTTCCTCACAAATAGGAGCCCGAGAATAGAAAAAGCCAAACCACTTGCTCTTGGGCGTCCAAATTCTTCATGAAAAAGTTAAGGAACATTAAATTAGTTATCACAACTTGTAACTCCCCAAATCTCACGCCCAAGAAGGTATATTTGAAGATTTTTCCTTGAAAAAGCCACAAAATCAGCCCAAATCACCATAAAACTGCAACATAACAACTTGGCCAAATATTTGTCAAATATTTTAGGCCTTATTACAAACATTTACTCACCTACAATATTTAAAGACCAAACTAAATAAAAAAATTAAAATTAAATATTTTTGGTTGATGCAAGATTTCCAGTCAACCATGGATGCTCCTGCATCAAACGCCCAAGAAATGCAAGGTGATAGTCGTGTCAACCCTGAAGGACTCACCATTCCTAAGAAAGCCTTTCCCCAAAGTCATTTTGACAGCAACCAAAATGAGAGGATCATGTTTTTTAAGCAAGCCCTTAAGGCGATGATCCGTGATGACCCCACGAAAGGCCATTTGACACATTGAGTTATCCAAGTGAATTGGCGTATCAGCTCCAATGGACATCAATGTCTCAAAGGACATACACACAATGAACATGACCATCTCAAACCTGTCCACCAGATTTAGAGTGATATTGAATCTCGCTCTTAGTTTCCAATTTATGACCTTCCTTGTTCGAAGAGCGTTGATCACCATTGTGGAATCACCTTCTATTTCCACCTTCATTTCCTTCAAGTCATGGAAAATCTTTAAACCCAGGATTAATGCTTGAAATTTTGCCATATTGTTTGTTCCAATAGGAAGGGGAGTGTCCAATCTTCCAACTGTTTTGTTATTCCAGTCATGCATGATACAACCTACCCCCGAGGCAGCTAGATTCCCCCTGGTAGCCCCATCAAAATTGATTTTAACCAAGTTGATATTTAGAGGAGATCACCTAGCTTCATTTTTGTCGCTTTGAGTTTTGAAGCCACCATCACCACCGAATGCAAGGACAGGAAGACCATACCAATTGTTTTGCATGATGGCATTCCAGGCTGTATCTCCAATTCTTAAGTTTATTAATTCCACAATACTTCAATTTTGTTTTGAAGCAACTGAACATGCATCTCTTTATCCTAGAAGATCCTGTGATTATGCTCTTTCCAAATTTCCCATATTACAATCGATGGAATTGTTGCCCATAAACTATTGAACATTGCTTGTTTGTAAACTATTGGCCACACATTAAGCTGCTTTTCCAGCTTATGAGGGAGTGTGGATTGCCATTGAAGCTTCAAAAGTAACCAATTCTAGCAACTTTGAGTGTATGAGAAATTTAAGAAAAGATGATCCCCATCTTCTTTGGCTTGTTTACATAGGCTACAATGAGAGGGGCCATGATAACCCAATTTTTTGAACCTGTCAGTAGTTAATGCCCTGCCTTGAGCTGCCGCCCAAGTGAAAATTCCTGCCTTCAATAGAAACTCTTTGTTCAAGCATAGGTGGGCCAAAAAATTTGAACTTCCTTCTCTAGAATTGGGCAGTGCTTTGTAATTGAAATTTGCATTGTATTCCCCATCTACTGAGGCATTCCACTTGTGCCTGTTAACCCCTAATCTAAGAAAAATGTTAGGACTACTCAACAAGTTCTCAGAAGCCATCACTATCCCCACATCCAAACCCAAATTGTGAAGACACTTCCATTTGCAGCTGAGAGTCCCATTTTGATTTGAGACTTCCAAGTAATCTCTTACCTTGTCCCCTCATACCTGTTTTGTGAGCCTTTTTACATGTTCGAGTTCTACAATTTCTTCTAGTTTTTGGCCACCTTCCCAAAAGAAGGCCAATCTTCCATCTGCAATCTCCCAAGTGAGGTAATCTATTATGAGCATTCTGCAATTCCTCATAAAGTTCCATATTCTTGACCCCTCAGGGAGAGAGCGAGAGGTGAAGATGTTGTTTGTGTCATTGTGCAAGTACTTTTCCTTCACAATCTTAACCCACTTGAGCTCCCATTTTGTGTGAACAACCCATACTAACTTTTCCCCCAAGGCTTTGTTTTGGTGTAGCCAATCCTTCATGCCAGCCCCATCCTCATTTACGCTTTTGTATATTTTTTCCCAATTTGCCAATGGGAACTTACGCTAATCTGTGTTGCCCTGCCATATTTTTTTTTCCATTTTCTAGTTGATGGAATTGCTAGCATTGGTCGAAAGGGGGAGATGGGAGATCCTGTAAATCGATAAGGAAAAGCTCTACAACTAACTTTAGCATTGTAAGTCTACCTACCTAGGAAAGCCAACAAATTCTCCAGGAGGACAACTTGTTTTTTACTTGTTCAATTAAAGAACTCCATGTGTTTCTTGGATGTAGGCCTTTAGTCAAAGGGAGTCCCAAATACTTGCATGGAAGGGAACCTTTCTTAAATTTTAGAATCCTTAAAATCTACTTTTTTCTATCATCCCTAGAGTTAAAAAAGAAAACCTCTAATTTTTCTATACTTACCTCTTGACCGAATTCCAAAGTGTATTTGTCTAAAATCTTCTTAAAGTCCCTTGCCTCCCTTTCCTAACCTATGCCGAATAGCATTGTATCATCAATGAATTGCTGGTGTGTGATTTTTGGAAGAGCGCTCATTACCTGCAACCCAAGTACCTTTCCATCCCTCCACCCTTTATTGATGGATCTTCCAAGGGCGTTGGCCATGACTATGAGCAAAAAAGGAGAAAGTGAGTCCCCTTGTCAAAGGCCATGAGAGCCCTTAAAAACCCTTCAAGAGACCCATTCAGTAGCATTAAGTACCTAGGACTTGCCACCCATCAATGAATCCAGACTAGCTAGCCCTTGTGAAAACCAAATGCCTCTAACACTTTGAACATAAATCTCCAATTTACCTTGTCATATGCATTTCTTATATCCAATTTGATTAGCATGGATGGATTTTTTAACTTTTGGATGGAGTGGATCACTTCTTGTGCTATGATAACTCCATCAAGAATGGATCTCCTAGGGACAAAGCTCGTTTTTTGAACCTTCGAGATGATATCTGGCAGTATCTTCTTCAACCAATTTTCTACCACTTTAGATAGTATCTTGTAAATGGTGTTGCAAAGAGCAATAGGCCTAAATTCCTCCAATGTTTTTGGTCTCTCCATTTTCGGTATTAGTGCAATGAATGTGTTATTCATTTCTTTGAGCACTCATTTCTTGAATCCTTGACTGCTTTAGTGACCTCCTTGCCAACTATACTCTAGTATTTATGAAAGAAGGTAGTTGGGAAGCCATCATGCCCATGCACCTTATTCAGGTGAAGTTGGAATAGAGCCTCCTTCACTTCCTACTCCATGAATTTTCTATTTAGCATTGTGTTATGAGCTTTAGACACCAACATTGGTATACCCTCCTACAGATCCTTCTATGCCACAAGGTTAGAACCTTCCCAATCGTTCAAGAGATTGTTAAAATAGGTCATTTCCGCCACTTTTAACTCTTCTACCTTGTCCAAGGTTCTACCATCAGTTTTTTTGATACATGTGATTCTATTGATCTCTCTCCACACCTTTGTGGAATTATGAAAATACTTCGTGTTTTTGTCTCCGGAGTTTAACCATATTTCTTTGGACTTTTGATGCCAATAGATATCCTCCTTAGCTAGAAGGTTGTTCAACTTGATTAGAATTATCTTCTCTTCTAAGAAACTCTGATTGTTCCTGCCATCCTTGATTACCTTTTTTGACAACACTTTCAACTCCTTCTATGTTTTCCTCTTTTCTTCAAAAATATATTTGAAGGAGTCCTTGTTCTAACTTTTCATATTCTATTTTAAAGCTTTCAGTTTGAATATTATATAATTGAACATCTTTGATCCTTCTAGGTTGTAGTTCGTCCACCACTTTGTAACCAGATCCATGAAATTATGGCCCTTGAACCAAATATTTTCAAATTTGAAAGGGCATTTGGGAGGACCCCTTTCCCCAACAATCTCTAGCAAGATTGAGTAGTGATCTAAATCCACCCCTAGACCAATTTTGTACTCCATAGTGAAAGGAAATAGGCCCAAATCTCCCTTAAAAATGAATTTGTCTAGTTTCTCTACAATGCTGCAAAAACATGTCCTTCTATTTGTCCATGTGTACAAGCCATTTCCCATTTGCAACTCGACTAACAAATTTATTTCGACAAAAGGCTTCAAAATCAATTTGAGATTATAATATTTTTCCCACCCCACCTTTTTTATCTTCTAACCTTAATATGGCAATGAAATCACCTCCGATGATGCAAAACACAGACCCCAAGTTATTGCATATACTTGCTATCTCACCCCAAACATACCTTTTTTGGATACAGTTGACTGGACCATAGACATTGATAAGAAAGAAACAAATATTAGAGGCCAAGTTTCTTACCTTATAGGAAATCCAATGTCTATTAGTAGCAACTTCCTCTACTAACACATTTTGTGGCTGCCATAGAATCAAAAGTCCACCTGAGGGGTTGATCGCATTTACCCCACTCACTCTCTGGTGTTTCATTTTCCTGCCAAAGTTCACTTTATCCTATTCTTCTAGCTTAGTTTCCTGAAGCATACAAATGTCCACTTGGAATGATTCAAGCTGGTGCCATATTAGGCACCTTTTTTCAAGGGAATTTAAGCCCCTAACATTCCATAATAAGAGTTTCATTGTTGTTCAAGAAGGGTTTCCCCCTTCCCTACTTTCATCATCTCATTTATCTTTAGTTTCCTGTTGGCCTCACCATCCCCTTTAAGTTTTTCCTAATTGGGGACTCTCCCTCACTTCTTGCAATCACCACAATCAAGTGTGGGTTTGAGTGTATCATGTTGGCATATTTTGAGTTTTTCCAACTCTGCATGTGGTGCAAAGGAGGTTTTTTTCCTTTTTCTCGATTTCTGTCTAATATCATCCTACTTTGTTTGCATATCCTCATCCACTAGGTTTGGACGATCAATCCAGTCCTCAAACAGACCATCCTCATCCAAACTCAATGACCCATTCTTTGTTGCTTTGGCCAATTTGGCCAATTCGTTGCCTACCTAGATTAGGGAATTAAGGTCTTCTTCTCTTACCTTATTCCCCAGAAAGTCAATAGCCTCGGAGATTTTTTGATTCAACTCCTCCCCTTATTTGCATGTGGCAGATGCCCTTTCCCATTGTTCTTCCTCCACCCCTTGATTGTCCTGCTCAGGATTTTTCTCTTCTGGTTCCACATTGACAGGGTGATCTAGCGTTGATTTGGATGTTCCTACCATTTTTGGGGCGTGAGTGTCTTCCTTTTGATGAGTTGTAGCAATAGTGGGTGATCTCCAACCCAATATCTTGACTAATTCGCCATTGGAGAAAGAGTCAGGAATGAGCGTTTGTAGCCAACTTCCCCAATATATAAAGAGTTAGATCTCTTGCCAACATAGATCCTTTGGCCTTCTTTCCACGCCTATTCTAACATAGGTGCACATTCCATCTGTCTCCAATCTCTCTTCTGCACAAAGGTATGATCCCAAATTGTTGCCAATTTCTTCCAATACTTTGGGTGCCCAAAATTCCAAGGGGAGGTTTGGCAATTTTATCCATTCTTGAATCAAGGCCATTTAATTGATGATATGGATCAAATCCAGACATCCATCTTTAGATTTAGAAACCCCAACCATCTAGAATCCAAACATCATTTACTATTTCTTCCCTAACTTCTTATGTAGGGCCATTACAAAGAATTCATTACTTAGGGCTTTGAATTGTAGCTCTTCCCCCCATTTCCCTTTCCACCACTGAACTAATTCATCCCAATTCAACCCCTTTCAGAACCATTTTTCTAGTAGGCCATGCTATTCTAGACAATATTTTTTTGGAAAAATCTTGATCAGACTTATTACCATCGATGTCCTAAAGGTGTTTCCTATTGTCGCTTTGCCTTTATCCTTCTAGGCTTCATTTTGATTTTCAATATTTGCATTGCTAGATAGAGGTCATAAACTAGTGTTTCCCTTCCAGCCTTTATCACCAGCATTGCTCTAGTTTTGCGTCTAGCAAGGGTTGTGACCACCCTTCTTTCCTTTGTTTTGATCCTAATGAGAATTCCTTTTGTTTCTCTAGCCAAAATTCCTTTGACTACGCGGATGGAAATTCTTTTGCCACTACCTACCATCCCGACCATATGTAGTTCCTTGGGTAGGAGTTTCCTTGTCCCGAATCGAACTGAGCATCGCACTTCTTCCACTACTCATTCACCACTTGTCATTTAATCTACTCTGTTGTGAATGCTACTTCTATGTTGCAAGCCCAACGACCTTTTCCTCTACTATCTATCGATTGATTAGGGGTGTCGTCGACGAAATCCTTCGTTGTGCACTTTCATGCACCCTTAGTTCAATTATCTTTTCCATCATAGTAACTATTTTATTATATAACAATACAACAATTTAATTTTCTTAATAATATAATAATATAATAATATTGTGTATCTTTCTTGCGATCATTTTGAATTTTTCTTTGGATGACGTACCTCTCGAACATGACAATTTTATTGCATAGGTAAATATTAATATTAAATAATTATTATAAACATGTAATTTTTTATTTTTTCTTAATTAATTATTAACTATTGGTATTCTGACTATTATGTATTTAAAGATTATTTTTTAATGTTGTTTATAAATATTTTGTGGTAGAGGAACATGAATTTTCTATTTCAGTGGCACAAATGAAACACTATAGAACAAGTAATTATATAAATGAAAGGCTCGGTATGGAGAGAAGTGGAAATTATGGAAAATACCATGCAAAATGAAAGTGTAGAAAATGTTGAAAATGAGAATGAGCGCGAAAATGACACGTGAACTATTTTTTAATTTAAGCTTTTGAAAAAAAGAATTATTATATAATGAATGTGAACTATTGAAACTATTATTTGAAAATTATTTAGTTATTATTGCAGAAATGCAAAGATAAAGCAGAACTAATTACATTGTAGTTAAGCACTATGCAAACATGTAGGGTTTATTAATGATAGCTATGCTATTCAAATTAATTATTGAAAATATATTATTAGTTATCGTTGGTATCCACTTGTTTGCACAACATGGTCTTGGGACGTGGTCAGTTGTTCTATTGCTTTTACTTTGCGGGATTGGATGAGAAAGCCCAGGTAGGTCTATTACAAAAGCTTTTCAAGAAGTGTAGTCTAGGATAATCTTAGATGTGGATTGAAACCATATAGTTGTAATTACTATCTTCTTATTTTAGTGTTAACAGTGTTATAAATACTTGTTTAAGATGAATTATTAAGTTATTACAAATATATGTCCAAGAGGACAAATCTAAATGCCCTCTTGTTAAATGTGTTGTATTGAAAATTTATCCTGAAAAAGCCTATGTGACGAAACTTTGTATATTTTAAAATCTATTTAAGATGAAAAAATCTAGATTTTTCTATTTTAGTAGCGGTTGATAGCTTGTATGACAGATCAAGTCACACATAGAGCATTGATTTTTTTTGCAAGTTGATGCAACATTTAACTTATTCTTTGGTTCTATATTATCTTGTTCAGTTTTTCCATTTGTAAATAACTTGATATTGAAAATCATGTGAGGTACTATGTATAGAGGTGTTTTTCAATGAAAATAAGTTTTACAATAGATTTGATATCTTTTGAATGTTTGATGTATACTATATAAAGGAACATGATGAATCAAATAACTACTATGAAATGTTGAAATCATTATTTTCTATGTTAATGGTATATTTAAGTAATTGTTTTGAAAAAAATCAAGATCTTGTGATAGAAAAAACCTAAAAATTAGAATTTGAGATGAAAATTGTTGTTTTTGATAAGGTAAGCAAGGTTTTGAAAGGACCTAGAACCTTTTACAAAACTTAGAGGACACTTCCAAGCAACAAAGTCACAAATTTTCCAACCACACAGTACCAACAGAGACACCACAGTAGCACACAATAGAAACCCAGACAACACCTGGTCAACAGTGACCAAGAGCAACAAAACACTTAGAACCAACAACAGTCCTGAGTCAAAGACTGACTAGCGACCCAAACTTGGTGCCAAAACTAGAAGTAACCAACCACTTAGGACAAATCCTAGTCCTATTGAACCAAGAAACAACCCACAATACTGCAAGCCCAAGAGACTGCCTAGAACCACCAGGCCACATATCACCTACAACAACTAGATTGCAATAGACCTTCCACTCAATTTAGACCAAAAAGAGCCTAAAAATTTATTACCAAAAGAGTGGTAAGAATCACACAAAGCTACAGAGATACATTCTGAGCCAACAAACAACCCACTACTCAGCAAGCCCTGAAGACTGCCAGAATTCATGAGGCCACCAACCACCTATAGTAGTTGGACTGCAACATACCTTCCATTCAAGTTAGCCAGAACTAATCCTACCATATTCCCACCAATAGAGGGGTAATAATCTCCCTTACCAGTAGAGAAATAAACTTCAAAACACACCAACCAACCAGGCACCACCTCAAAAGGAGAGGGCTTCACCATAATAGAAGCACAAAAAACAATAGCTTAACCAAAGCAAACCAACTTGACACTAGTTACCCAGCCATAGAAAGAAGGAAAACCATAAACAAAGATCAAAGTTGAACAAAGAAAAACATTAGCCAACTTGTAGCATCCACCCACTAGGTTAACCAACCCAATCTCCACCTCAAAAGGAGAGGTCTCCCCTCTAAAGGAGCGGATAAAACAAAAACCTTCTAAACCAGAGCCACCACTCACCAACACAAACAAGCTCCACCTCAATAGGAACAAATAAGAGAGGAAAGAACTCTCCATAATCAAAACAACCACCAACTCCACCTCAATAGGAGTGGGCTTGCCCTCAATAGAAGCCAGTTGTAGAACATAGCAGAGACTAGTGATAGTAGAAAGGAAAGACATCATATCCAAAGGTAAACCTGACACAAGGAACATGATACAATGAGTAAAAAGCCACCCCACTGAAAAATTAAAAAAATCACCCATCTGGATCAACCAAACAAGGCCCAAGACAAAACCACCGAGAAACAAGCAGGCTTCCACCATAGCACAACCATAGGAAACCACAAGTCTTCACCAAACCCCACTAAAGGGGAAGAACAAGTGGTCAAAAACATGACCCCAAAAGCTTCCACATATCGAGCAGAGCACACCAACAAAAGTACCCTGCCACTGCCAAACATGGGGAGGGGAGCAACAAAAGCATACCCTCTACACAACACAGTCACATCGCCCACTGGAAGAAGAGTAACAACGTTCTTCTGCAGAGACCTGAAACCAAACATAGGCCGAAGAAATTCCAACAACCTCATACAAAAAAGAGGAAACAAAGCCACACTCAAGCCTCCCACCAAGCACCCCACAAATTTTAATTTCTATAACCCAGCAACAGATTAATTGCTCAATAAATTTACTGAATATAATCAAATATCTGATTTATAATAATTAATACAATTGGGTTAATTAACAACTAATAACAGCGAAAGAAAAAATAACAATAAGCCAATCACAAAAAGAAAATAACACATAATTACCCAAGAAACCCCAATGAGGGGAAAAACCTGCAAATGTTGGATCTTCTATTCAGCCTAACAACAAACTTTTCTTTCGAAAATACAATATGAGTTTGCTACAACAATCTTACATTTATAGAGCCTAGCTGCTTTACTTAGCATGCAAGGAAATAATCTTTCCTTGCTTTCTTTGGCTTTAATTACACATAAAATCACTCTTGGATTTATCTTATCCTCACAAAATTGAAAAAATTCTATTAAAGAATAAAAATTCAGCTATTGCTAAAAATCCAACTCGAATTGTTTTAAAGCATATCTAGCTCAAGTTGCTTTAAAGTGATTTAAAGCATATCCAACTCAAGTTGCTTTAAAACAAATCCACATCCCACCTTTCGAGCTACAAAAATTGACACTCCTTCTTAGCAAAGAAGGTGTTCTGCACCACACCCAACTCGTCCCTAAAGAATTCAAACTTGCTCTTCATCAAGACCTTCGTCAAGATATATGCTATGTGTTCGTCTGTAGGAATGTAATTGAGCTTCACTATCCCCTTCTCCAAACAATCTTTGATGAAGTGGTACTTGATCTCAATGTGCTTTGACTTGTCATGAAACACTGGATTCTCAGATATTTTGATACAACTTTGATTATCACAGTAAATGATTGTAGGATTTAGTTCCTGATCAAAGAGCCCAGTTAGAAGTTTATGAAGCCAGATAGCCTCACATGTAGCCATACTCGCTGCCATATACCCGACCTCTGCAGAACTTAATGCAACTAACTTTTGTTTCCTACTGTACCAAGAGACTGCTCCTAATCCCAAACTGAAACTGCACCCTGAAGTGCTCTTTCGATCAGTTGTACTACCTACCCAATCTGAATCGGTAAACCCCTTGAGCTTCACTCCATCCTATTGAACATACTTCAGCCCATAATCAATTATGCCTCAAAGATATCTCAAAACATGCTTCAAAGCTATCCAATGCACACGTTTAGGCTCCACCATAAACTAAGTGAGTTCACTACAAAAAAAATGTCTGGCCTAGTGTTGAACAAAGATACATAAGAGAGCCTATCAATTGTTTGTATAAAGTCAGGTCCACTGCCTCTGATCTAGAAGCATCAATCTTCTTCCAACTGGTCACAAGTGGCGTTGACATAGGCTTACAATTTTCCATCCTGAATCGCTTCAAAATATCAATTGAGGACTTCCCTTGTCCAAGGAAGATCTCTCCCTCTTTCTACCACAACTCCAATCCCAAAAAGTAGTGCATCAACCCCAAGTCCTTCATCTCAAACTCTCCTGCAAGATCCCGCTTGCAATGTGTTATGAGCTCCTCTAACCCTATGAGAAATAGGTCATCAACATATAACAACAATATGAGAAGTTCACCCTTCACTTGAACATAGTATAGGTTCAGATCTGCCTCACTCTTGATGAAGCCCACACTTTGCAAGTAACTGTCAATACATGAATACCACGCCCTAGGAGCCTGCTTGAGTCCATACAATTCTCTTTTCAAATTGCATACATGAGAATCCCTCTCATGTGCTTCAAATCCTTCTAGTTTTCTCTATGTAAATCTCTTCCTCAATCACCCCATTGAGGAAGGCCATATTTACATCCATTTGGTGAATCCTCCAACCCATTTGTGCTGATACATAAATGATAGCTCTTATGGATGAGTACATGGCTACTAGAGCGAAAGTCTCATCATAGTCGACTCCTTCCTTCTAAGAAAACCCCTTAGCCACAAACCGAGCTTTGAAATTTTCCACACTACCATCTACATCATGCTTAATCTTATACAACCATCTCGATCCCACCACAGACTTATCTTCTGGTCTTGGTACTACCTCCCACACACTGTTCTTCATGATGGAAGAATACTCTTCCACCATGGCATCTCTCCACACTTGGTGCTTGGATGCCTCCTGAAAGTTGGAAGGTTCTACTTCAATTAATTCACTCATAAGTGCCACATACTCAGAATAACGTTTGGGAGCCCTTCTCTGTCTGACTAAATCTTGAGGATCACCTACATATTCTTAAGCCTCTTTCAATGTCTGCTCAGCTGCCCTTTTTCTCCTCTTCTCAGTAATAGGAATCTGAGGTTGAGGAATTATTTGTTCCTCTATCTGATCACCCTACTCGACCTGCTTGCTCTACTCTCCAGCTTGTGTGACTGAAGTTTGAGGAATTTGTGCTACCTCAACCATGGGTGATTGCTCCCCCTCATTCATGAAGTTGCTATATTTTTGAAGAGCCCTCTCTTCCTCGAACTTCACATCTCTGTGAACCACTATTTTCCTGAGAGCAGGAATGTAAACCCGATAAGCCTTAGAAGTTTCACTGTACCCAACAAGGATACCCTTCTCTATAGTAGGTTCCAACTTGGTTCTCTTCTCAACAGGAATGTGACAATACACAAGGCATCCAAAGATGCGAATGTGCCCCAAATCTGGTTTCTTACCAGTGAACGCCTCTTTTGGAGTCAACTTTCCCAACACTTTGTGAGGGCTCCTATTTTGAAAATACACAACTGTATTGCAAGCTTCTGCCCATAAGAACCAAGGCAGATCCTGATCATGAAGCATGGCCTTGGCTGCTCCAACTATAGCCCTATTCTTCTGTTCAACAACCCCATTCTGCTGAGGGTTGTACGGAACTGTGAACTCTTTCTTGATACTTTCCTGAGCACATAAATCTTTGAAGGCATTCGAGGTATACTCGCCTCCATTATTAGACCTTAGTATCTTGATCTTCTTCCCAGTTTGGTTCTCCACGAGAGCCTTAAACTCTTTGAACCTACTGAAGACCTCATCTTTATTCTTCATGAAATATATCCATGTCTTCCTCATGAAATCATCAATGAAGGTAACATAATACTTATATCCATTCAAGGATGTTGTTGACATGGGCCCACACACATCTGAGTGTACAAGATCCAAAATCCCTTCGGATCTAGTGTCGCTACTTAGAAAACTGGTCTTGGCATATTTCTTAAGAGCACAACCCTTGCACACCTCATGCTTTTTTGTCTTCATCTCAAGCAGTCCCGTCACTATTTCCTTAAGAATATTAAGTGCTCCATGGTGAAGGTGAGCCATCCTCCTGTGCCACAATTCTCCTATCCCTTTACAACTACTAACCAATGCATGTGCTGGCTCAAACTGTAACCGAAACAAGCTGCCATGTTTGAATCTAATCACTTTTGCAATCTTGGAATCTTTGGGACGAATATAGACTTTTCCCCTCTCAAAGGTCACGATGTAACCCTTGTCTTCCAAAGTAGAAACTAAGATTAAATTCTTTGTCATGCCAGGGACATACAACACATCCTCCACCAACAAAGGTTTGCTAGACTCCCTCTGAAACTTGACGGTGCCAATACCAATTGCATGGTACTTGGCATTGTCTCCGAGCTCAATATAGAAATCCAACTTCTTCTCCTCCAACTTGGTGAAACATTCTCTGACTCCCATCATGTGGCGAGAAGCCCCAGTATCAATATACCATACCCTATTGGCAATTAAACTTGAGAGACATGCAATGAGTGAAAACTCATTTTCAAATCATGATGCAAACTCGTCCACCTCTACTGTAGCAACAAAATGCTTCTTCTGCTTGTCCTTATTTTTCTTATTCAAACATTGACTGGCATAGTGACCCATCTAATGGCAACAATTTTTTTATCTTTCCCAGATCTTTCTTCATCCCACTCTTGGAAGAAGAACCTTCTGTTTGCTCTTTATTGGATTTCTTACCCTTGCTAGCAAGAGAAATATTTTCTTCATCTTGACCCTTCTTCATCTGATCTCCTCGATGAGCACCTTCATGGATCTCCTCCTGAACAAAATCATCCCAAAGTCTTGCGCAATCAAGTAGCTGATCTTTTCTGACAACACACTTGACAAACACTTCCCGGTGCTTTGAAAAACCATTCAAGGCTATACGCACCAACTCATCTTCATTAATCATCTCTCCAACAACAACAAGCTCATCCCTGACCTGTGTCAGCTTGGACAAATAATAGGTCACACTCTCACCTTTGGACATCTTGGTATTATGCAATTTTTCCTTGAGCATCATCTTACGACTCTGAGAGTCGCTTTGATAAAGTTTTGTGAGCATATCCTACATCTCCTTGGTGGTGTCTTTCCCTGATAAATGAGGAATTAAATGATCTCTTACTCCATCTAGGATGATCCTCTAAGCCTTGGCCTCTTTGACTTCATGTGAATCTAAGGCAACATGATCATTTGTTGGTGGTGTCACTTATGTACTAGCATAGATCCACAGCCTGTTCTCCTTGAGAACATATGTAATCCGAACCTTCCACTGCAACAAGTTAGATGCACCCTCATGCCTGTCCTCATATCGAACACTAGTTGCCATAGCCACAAAAGAACTGGAGATGAAAATCTGATTTTTTTTTTCTTTAAATATGTGTCACAAATCTTGGCTTCGTATTCAGAATTTATTGCTCTAATACCATGTTAATTTCTATAACCCAACAAAAGATTAATTACTCAATAAATTCACAGAATATAATCAAATATCTGATTTATAACAATTAATACAACTGGGTTAATTAACAACTAATAATAGCGGAAGCAAAAATAACAATAAGCCAATCACAAAAAGACAATAACACAGAATTACCCAGGAAACCCCAATGAGGGGAAAAACTTGCAAATGTTGGATCTTCTATTCAGCCTAACAACAAATTTTTCTTTCGAAAATACAATATGAGTTTGCTACAACAATCTTACATTTATAGAGCCTAGCTGCTTTACTTAGCGTGCAAGGAAAGAATCTTTCCTTGCTTTCTTTGGCTTTAATTACACATAAAATCACTCTTGGATTTATCTTATCCTCACAAACTTGAAAACATTCTATTAAAGAATAAAAATCTTGCTGTTGCTAAAAATCCAACTCGAATTGTTTTAAAGCATATCTAACTCAAGTTGCTTTAAAGTGATTTAAAGCATATCCAACTCAAGTTGCTTTAAAGTGATTTAAAGCATATCCAACTCAAGTTACTTTAAAACAAATCCACATCCCACCTTTCAAGCTACAAAAATCAACAACAAAGAACCGATAGCTGGAGAAGAGCCAGGGGTAGGAAACAACAAACCCAAAAGTGTCTAGCATCAACAAAAAAATTCAACTGCTGACTCATGCCAACAAAGACCAAGGAGGAGGATCCCCTCATGCCTAGCACAACAGACCATAGCGAAGACACCCACAAACACGAAACCCAAATAGGCCTAGAAGCAGAGACACCCTTCCCAACAATGGTAGGAGCCATAGATAAAGAGCAAAGGGGAGGTCTACAACACCAACCCCAACCATTATATAGCAACAAACCCACACCTAGATCCTCGAAGAGAATGGAACCACCAAACCCATCGACCATAGCAGACAGATCCGTCAAACAACCTGAAGGTCTGCCAATGCCCACAGAGAACAGAAGAAATGTGCCCTCAAAGGACACCTCTGACCAAAAATAGAACCCCGCAAGGGAGCTACAATGCGTCCCAAACAGAAGCAAGGAGTGAACAAAGAACATAGACAATGAGTAAGGCTTTTAATTATCACTATGTTTTTAATTCACAAATGTGATACAAGATGATTACATCAAAATTTCAAATACAAACTTTAATAGTCCTTGATTATATTGAAAAAAAATGTTTGGTTAGATGGAGATACAAAAACACTTATCTATCCGGTCCTGATTTATAACTTTCAAAAAAACTAAAATAAGGCGTGCAATGCCCTTTTATAAAATGAGAGAGCAAATATTCTTACAATGTTTTAGAAGTTTGATGATTTTTGTTCAAGAAACAATTTACAACAACAAAAATATCCTTTTGTGATATAGTCGCTTAGATAGTCAAAAAGAAAATAAGATGCAAAAATGCATTTTTGCATAGAAAGGTAGGACAAAAGCCTCTTTTGGTCATATTTTTCTAGAAAATTAAAAGAAAGAATCAATTTTATGAGTCAAAATCAAGTACATACCACTATTGTCTCGTGTTACTAATTATCTAGATATACATCACAAGTGGTTTTTATAGTAGTTTCCCATGAGAAAAAACATTTCCCCATCTGATTTGTTTGTTGTGCATGTCGAACCATAGCTTCACAAATTTGAAAACTCTGCAAATAGATTTTTTGCATGCGTTTTGCAAATTCTTTTAGTTTGCTTCTATATAGAATTTGAAATGAAATCGGTAAGATTTGTTACTATGAATAGTAGAAGCAGAATTACAGAAAAAAATGTCTAAGTTTGCAAATTAATGAAATCAATGATTCAGATGCTAAGAAATCAACATGACAAAAGACTATTAAAGAAGCAAATATTAAAGAATTTAACATATACAAGGCATAAAAATATGTGACTTCATACAATATTTGTGAATGATTTCACTGCTACAAAGCATTTGGGAGAAACAAGAGAAAAACAAATAACTTCTTTCAAAGTAAGTCTTGTGAAAATATGAAAGCAAGTTAAGCTCTTCTAGAAGCTCCATTATTTCTAAATGAGAGGCTTAAAAATGTAAACCTCAAGGTTGTTTTGGTAACTAACTATACCAATGAACAAATGTGTAAAAATAACACCACATAATACGGTTTTATTATAGTCAATTCTTTATTGTATTTAGCATTGACACGTGCAGTTTTATTGATACCTAAATATTAATTGATTGCAAATGTAGAAATCAAAGTTTAATTATATTTCTTACTGTGCAAGAATATGGAAAGCAGTAATGTATTTGTGTTAATGCCTTGTAATTTTATACTATTTCATCATAAATCCATGAAAAACTATAAAAATATAAGATATTACAACAAAATCTATAGCATAAGCAATTATATTCAAAAGCCACATTGTGGAGATAAGTGGCAGTTTTGGAAAATACCGCACAAAGTTGAAGTGTAGAAAAGCCTTGAAAACTAAAACGCGTGAGAGAATGACATGTGTCTTGATTATTATCATCATTATAATCATTATTATATTTTATAATATAATTATAATCACTATTAATATTAATTGTTATTATTATTAATATTAATTTTGATTCCCTACCTCTCGCTTCCTCCTAACAAGAATTAGATTAACAAGATGACACATATTATTCTGCCCATCGTTTTCAATTTCAATTAATTTTGTGCGATAAAGCAATTTGGATTAAATTCTCATTAATCTGTAAAAATGAAAAGTTGTAGCAAAATTGATCATGTTACAAAGATGTGCTATCAAGACATGTGAATGTTTTAATGAAAATGGATAAAGAGGAAATCATAGCAAGACTGTCAAACAAAAATGGGTGTCAGACTGACAAGGGTACTTAAATATTAATTATTAATGTGTTTTTGTCAATGTTGGGGAGCTTGTTGTAATATCATTTTATTCTTGTGGTGTGCTAATGCATTTCTTCTTTTTGGGATTGGAGTTTTGGTTATCAGATTTGTGTTAGGAATATCTTTATTTAAAAATTGATATTTATGAAAAAATTAATTTTTAATTATTTGTAAATTATTAATTTGTTATTTTAAAAAAAATAATTATTAGCTTTATATGTGAGCAATATTTGGTGTATCCCATCTAGTGGCAAAAACTATGAGAGGGTTGTGTTGTAGGATTGTAGGATGTGTTAAATATTAATAATTAATATTTTTTGTATGTATTATGTCGTGCAATGTCAAAAGCTTGGTGTTTCTTGGGTTTGGTAAATGCATAGGGGATACAAAACATTGTGGGATCTACTTGTTGACATAACAATTATATATAATGATAAATTATAATATTCTCATTGATGTTTATGATTTTTGTTATGTCTCACCGAGTGGTAAAGACTATGAGAGGGTTGTGTTGTGGGATTACGTGATGTAATAAATATTAACTGTTAATATATTTTTGTCAACATTGCAGAGGTTGTTGTAATACCATAATATTCTTGTGGCACGAGAAATGCATTTCTTATTTTTGGGATCAAATTTTTGGTCATCAGTGTTGTGTTAGGAAAATATTTATTTAAAGATTGATGTTTATGAAAAAAATATTTTTTTCACTATAATTATTTTTTTGTTAATTTTTTTAATTGATTATTAGCTTTCTATGTGGGAAATGCTTGGCATGTGTCGCTAAGTGGAAATACTATGAGAGGACTGTTTTGTGGGATTGGGAGATGTGTTAAATATTAATAATTAATATTTCTTCTATGTATTATATTGTACAATCTCCCAAGTTGGCATTTCTTGATCTTTGCAAATGGGTACATGGGATAGGAAACATTGCGAGATGTAGTTGTTAACATAAAAATTATTTATTTATTGGTTCTAAATCATTAATTAATTCAATTTTTATAATTAATGATTATGTTTAAATGTTGGGGATATTTGGTATATCATGTCAGGTGGCAAAGACTACAAGAGGGTTGTGTTGCAGGATTACGAGATGTGATAAAAATTAATAATTAATATTCCTTATTTATATTATGTCATGCAATATGATAAATATTAATAATTGTTTAGTAGGAAAAATGATCCTATATCCAAATAGGATAACTAAGATTCTCTCCTTTTCATTTGAGTAAACATTTAAACATAAGTGGACTAGGGTTTGATGATTAGTTTGTTACCACAATAAAGAGCCAATCCCCTAGAATTTATGTTTGTTTTGAGGTTGTGAGGATAATAGATTTAATGTGTTATTTAACAATTCTATTTGAAATACAACCCTAGATATGAGAATGTAATTTATCAGATAAACAAAAATATAAAGTTACAAAACTAACCTGGATTTGAGAAGTGACAACAAAGAGAAATTGCAATATAAATTTTATCTTGAATTGGATGGTCTAGGGAGCTAGGATGCCCTAGATTGAATTAATTTTCTGATTTTCAAATTTTGGATTGTAAGTTAAGGTCTTCACTTTGCTTCCCTAGATTGTCGTTGGTTGAAACCTTTAGATCTGACCTACACACATGAAAATGGGGGTAAAGTTTGTGCTATATAGGGGCTTTCCTAAGTCAAAACCTGTGTTGGTATTCCTACCTCCACGTATAATGATTGATAATGATCAAGAGAGAATAACTTAGGTCAGATAGAGGCTAAAACAACAACAATTGATGGAAATGATGAATGACAAATGTTAATCTTACCTTGATGTGAAAACCCTTGAAGAAGAGATGCCACACACAAGCTGATTTATGGATGTCTTGAATGCATGATAGAACCGTAGAAGGTGAACTCATAACACAATGGATTTTTTTAGGTGGAAAAGGGATCCTAAGTCCAATATCTAAATCACTAGGATCAAGCCTTCTCCACTAAAAAATAGAATAAATATTGGCAAAGGTAGGAGATTAACTTGCAACCTAAAAGGTGAGTCAACCAACCTTGGATCTAAATTCCTTTGGTAGGGGGGTTGGAGATTGGGTTTTGATGTGATGCAATGATGTAACTAGGTAAACTATGAAAATTTAGCATTCTGACACATTGAATTATGACAAACTAGAAACAAACAGACAAATTTTAGCTCTAGAAAAATAGAAGGTAAACACTGATGCACCTGTGGTTTAAATTTGAGTAGGATTTGTGTGGTCTAGGGCACAAGGATGCCATATACTAAGGACCTAGATCTTGAAACTACTTTCATAGGCCTAAGGTCCTTGGTCTGTAGCTTCTCTCTTTTGAGTTTTGTTGTCAAAACCTCATATGTTGGTAAGAAAATGTAGATTTTGTGGCTTGTCAACTTGTAGAGTTTTGATGCATGAATAATCAAATTGCCTTCAATATTCCTCTAATTAACTTCAAATCTATAGCCTACACACATGAAAGGAGGGGAAGGGTTTTTCCATATAGGGGCTTGCCTAAGTCAAACCCTATGTTGGTATTTCTACCTCCACAATGGCAAAGTTGTGACAAAAGAGAGCTTATCCTTTTGAGGGATAGAGGCTAAATGGAAAATAAGCAATGAATTTCCAATTTTCTACAACTTACCACTCAAATCTAATTTCCTTGATGGACTGAAGTCATGCTCGTCACCTTCAAGGATTCCTTGTTGCTTAACTTGATTTGATTTGAAGACCTATAAGTGTTAGTGCTCAAAAAAATTTAATGCATGCAAAACATGAACAAAACTCACATAAATCTTTACATGATGCTTGGATGAAAAAATTCTACAATAATCTTGAAGATTTTTCTCTTGAATTCTCTTGAATTGATTTTTGAAGTATTTTCCTCGATAGTTTCTTGTTAATTAAAATTGTGAAAATATTATGTATTTATATGTATAGTTAATCATAAGTTTCATAAAAATTAAATCCCAATAGTCAAGAACTAAAATTTAAAATTCAAATAATAAATTACCAACATTGACATATTAACATTTGGAGCCAAATAGATAGTCTAGTGTACCCTATGCCCTACACTAGATTTCTACTATTTAGGAATCCAAAAGTGTTTGGTGTAAAATATTAAATCCCTACTTTGATTTCCATGTTTGATTTTTTGATAAATGTTTGATAACGGGAAATTATTCACAAAATTAGGAAATTAGGTGCATAATTAGGTCCAACCACATAGGGGGGAGCAAAACTTAGTTTGAAATTTTCAAGGGTGACAATTTTTGATGCTACATTTTCCCCCCACTTTAGTGAGAGTATGAACTTATGGTCAAACTCACACTAAAGTAATAATATGTCAAAAGGGGTTCAATTATCTAAATGTTGAAGAGATGGGATGGTGTTGATTCTAGGGGAGCACACAAGACAATAGGATTCAAGATCTTATGGCAATACAACATAAGAAAAAATGAACATATATGTGTATGAGATGCAATGTAGCATGGAAAACATGAAGCATACACAATGAAGACACATAACATAACATAAAAACAACAAAAAAATACAAATAAACATGATGTGAAAACAATGCAACACGAAGAAGACACATAAAAGACACAAAAAACAAACACAAGGGTTAGTACTAAAAAGGATTCAAGTCGGTAAGATAAGGAGACCTTAGTCTTAAATTTGTCTCAAATACCAAACGTCATCCTCAAATATGATGTTAGTCAAGATAGTGCTCTCATAAGGATTGACAAGTTGTGTTATGCCAAGTCACTCATGAGCTACATAGATCCATTGGCTAGCAAGTTGTGTTATGCTAGGTGTCCATGCAATATGATGGGTTCCACAAGGCTAGCAAGTTGTGTTATGCTAGGTGACTCATGAAACACATGGTTCCACTAGCAAGCAAGTTGTGTTATGGTAGGTGGCCATATGAAAAGGGGTGCTCAAGCAATGAATCAATAAGTTGCATTATGCCAAATCCATGGTCTATATTGCCAATCATGCCTCAAGGAGCGCATAAATTTTAATATCATAGGGGACTATTTAACATCATAGAGGATTAAAATCACCTCAAGGTGTGCACAGAGTTTAAGAAAAATCACCTCAAGGGGTGCATAAGGTTTAACAAAAATAAGCTCAGGGGGTGCACAAATTTTTTAATGAAAATCACCAAAATCACCAAGTAGGAGGTGCATAAAATTTTAATCTCATGGGAGATGAAAATAAAAATACATGCCCCAGGAGGCATTATAAATAACATAACCACAAGGGTGCATGATAATAAAGTAGATTATTATGCTTTAAAGAACACAACTCAACACATGGTAGACCACATTTTTAGGGAATATCAAACATGACACCATCATTAAGAGAGGATAAATCATGGAATGAAGGGTCACACCTTAAGGGATATTAGACATGTGTGTAGTGAAAATTTTCTCCAAGACAAAGAGAAATGTAATGCAAAACCCAAAAAAAACATAAAATCAAGCAACAATCAAGATAAGGGCCAATAAAGCTCAAACCTACTTGAAATTTTATGAAGACCCTATATGTTGAAGCTCTCATTGTGTGGATTTCCTTGGTGCAAACAAAGTTGATGTGTGATCAACAAAAAATTGGTAGCATAATGGTATCAATTTTCTCAACAAATTTTGGATTATATAAAATGGCTAAGTGTTTAGCATATGATGTGTGGGTAAACGGAATGGATGGATAGGATTGCAAATTGGGATATCAAGGGATATAAAGAGTTGAGATCTCAACTCATGAGGCGATGCCATCATAAGAGATGTCAGAGAGTTGACCTCTCAAGGCCTAAGATGGTGACAAGTGTCACCATGTGAAGGCTTGAGAGGAAGATGGGTACCTTGCAAGTACCTTAGGGGATAGGGAAGATCTTTGTCATAAAGGTTTTCCTTATCCAACACCCCAAGATGGTGATGTTGAGGGGAATAAAAAGAATTTAAATTCCTTAGATGTAATTGGGAGAGGGGACCCATGTCAGGCTACTTCTCCAAAAGAGGAAAGCCTTTAAGGCAGAGTGGACAAGGTGGGTAGTGTAGACACTAAAAATTATCCTAGCCTGCAAGGAATGGTTTTACATTGATTCTTGTCTTATCGTCTTGATTAAATAATTGTCTACTATTTAATTATTACTATTTTTTTTTATTCCACTATTAATTAAATAATTTCATATTAGGGTATCTGCAAGATTATGGGGGTCCAAATAGCGGTGATGTGAAAAAAAGGCATTTTTAACTCACCCAAGAACATGAAATTTCGCTTTGACTTTTTGTAGGCTTGGGTGGAAAGTACTAGTGTCAAACCTAATACCAAACCAAAACATATATCCATTAGAAACAAATATCTGTTTCAAAACGAATGTCCATTTTAAAATGTATATCCATTTCTAAATGGATATTTGTTTAGTTTAAGTTAGATTTTTTAATTTTTTCAGATTCAGGCCTGACCAATTTTTTTATTTTATATATTGTAATATTTTTTTAATATATATATATATATAACAATGTTTTTTAATATATTTATCATACAACATATGGAAATTAAATTAAAAAATATTATAATAATGTTTTTTAATTTAATATTATATAATAATATATTATAATATTATATTTTATTATAATATTTATATAATATTAAATATATTATTATATTTATTATATTATATGATTATATAATATTATTGTGTGCAACTGTGAATTCTTACGAGCTAAGATGCAAAACTAAATTAATGCAACAACAAACACACAAAAACAAACACTCAAATTAGGCCTAGTTAAATCTAAACAAAACACAAGAAATTGAAACCTTTAACCTTGTTTAGATTGATGGTCTTGGTTGGTACTTTTGATTGCTTGATATGTGTGCTCCTTGATGATGACATAGCTCAAAATGGTGCTTGAAATGATGCTAGGATGATGAGGATTCCAATGATGCAAATGGGTATGTGGATGAATGCAATATGGAAGCTCAAAGTGCTGCAACAATGGCAGATGCAAAGTGATGGCTTGAGTGCTAGATTGCTAAGTGTGCTTGATTGAAAAAGTGGATGGATGCAAATGAGATGAATTCCACCATTTCTAGGGGAAGTGTCTGTAAAGCAACAGAGGGCCCAGATTAAGCCAAGGTGGATGAAATCAAGGGCTAGGGTGAGTTGAGGACTCACAAGCCCTCACATCCTGACATGTGGTAGATGAGATGGAAAGAGGGGATGAGGTGGAAGTGACATGGAGGTACTGGGTTGTACCTTGGGAAAAGGAAAATATCTCCTCATAAAGGAGGTCCTTGTCTATATGTGGTTGAGAGGACATGTGAGGAATTAAAAATTTCTCACAAATACTCATGGGGATGGGAGAAGGAATTTAAAATTCCTTATATGCATAGGGAAAATAAATATGAATTAAAAATTCACATTGGGAAGGGAATGCCTTCTCCTATTAGAGAAATCATTTAATGAAGTTGACTTAGGACATATTCCATATAGATGACATGGGGATCAGGTTGGGTTAAACAAGTGATTAAGGTTGTGCAAATATGTGATTAGGTAGGCTAATGAAAGATTAGAAGCAAGTGGGAGATTATGGAGGATGTGACCCTAATGATGATTAGGGGTTTGCACATCCTAATCATGGATTAGTTAAATTAATCTTGATTAAAGAGGATTATGGAGGATGTGATATGACAAGAGAGAAGAAAATGAATTAAAAATTAATTTAACACATAAAGGATAAAGTGACTAAATTAAATAAATTGGGATATTTATTTAATTTAGAGATGAAAGGGGTAAAGTATTTAATTGATTTATTAAGTACCTTAGGGGACATTAGATTGAAGTGAAATATTAATCAAATAATAAATTATTTAATTACTATGGATGAAGGATGCAGGATAGAAGAATATGAGGGTGAATTTGACCATATGGGGGTGGTCAAATTCAGGTGTCTACATTTTTCCCCTCTTTGAAATACTATTAGAATAACAGTGTTTAGAATAAAATTGAAACATAGATGACTCGATAGAAGAAAAAAAGTTAGACAATGCCCTAGTATCATAGGGAAGTAGAAAGGAAGGAAGAATTGTAGAAATATTGTAGTGTATGCCCCCTCAAGAGGGCTAATGTGGAAGAGAACTTGGGCCCCAGACAACTTCTCGATATGGGGAAATGGTGGGTGCCAAGCAATGGAGCACGAAAATCCATGAAGAATGGCTTTTGAATAGAGGAAAACGAGGTGCAAATGGAAACCCTTGGAAGAAAAGGGGTGAATGAATTAATAAAAGGTTAATTAAAGGGTAAAAATTACCCAAAAATTTAAAGGCTAATTAGGTGAAAAAATGAAAATTATAAATAGTAAATTTGAAAAATTACTATTTAGCTAATTCTCATTTGCACACTTGACAGTTGACTAAGCGAGAGAGAGAGAGAGAGAGAGAGAGAGAGAGAGAGAGAGAGAGAGAGAGAGAGAGAGAGAGAGAGAGAGAGAGAGGGATGGTTGGGAGTCGAGTGGTGACAAGGAATTCGTGGACGATGACTTGATCAACCGAGGTGAGGAGGTATGATAGTTCTGCTATGAGCGTGCAGTAGCCGCTAGGTAGGTCCCTCCACCAGACTTCGTGATTTGGATTATGATTTTATGCACATGTTTAATTTTGGGTCGGGTAGACTTAGGGTATAGATGCACCATAAAAGGGAAAATTATCCCTTCTAACAAGGAAAATTTTCCCATCTTGGGGGATCGGTGAAGAAAGGGGATGATTCATGCAACATAGGGGTGAGCATGTTGGGGAAGAGATGATTTCAAAATTGCCTCTTCGTGAAAAGGGTGAACATGCACAATGTAGGGGCGAGGGTCAAAATGGATAGGTGAAGGAAAAATCACCACAATCGGGAAAGGGAAAATACGAATTCGCCCAAAGGGAAAATAGGCAGATGTGAATCCACCCGTCAACGATAAGGGCATATGCAAAATTGCCCATTAGGAGAAAAATAATACATGGGTAATTGTGAAATTTCCTGTTGGGGAAAAAGGAAAATGTGAATTCACCTCTGAGGAAAAGAAGGGTGGATTTGTGCCTAGACAAGAAAGGGGCATATTTTCTAGGTAAACAGGAAAACCCACGGAAGAAAGACATAGGGGCGAATGCGCTAGCTGAACATATGAATGTGTTGGGAGGGGGAAAGGGTGAATTCATCTAGCAAAAAGGAAAATTTTCCAAACTGGGGAAGGGATGGAAAATAAAAGAAAATAAAAATGAAATGTTAGAAAAGTTGACAGAATGTTCTATATGGATGCAGAACTTCGAGACGTTGTAGATGCAAGAGAGGCACTCAGTGGTGCTGGAGGTGACACGTAGGGTGATGAATGCCCATGATCACAAATCATTAGCACATGCAGATTACTACAAACGTTTGGGTATCCCAATATCAAAGTGAACCAAGGACTTTTGACAATGTTGATGGAGCGTTGGAGCTCAAAGACTTCTACCTTCCATCTCCTGACAGGGGAGATGACATTGAATCTAGAGGATATCTGGAGGATTCTTAGGTTGCCCATTGGAGGGCACTTGATCAGTTGGAAATGTAGCTGGGTAGTGGACATGAGCCTACAGGTTGTATTTGGACCAATTGAGCTACCCGTCCAGGGGAGGGTGCTAGATCTAGACACATGCTTAGGATTGGAGATACTAGCTCTACCATTGTACCTTTGTGGCCTAATTAGTGGTATTTTGTTACCAGACAGGAGTGGTCGCTTCTACAACCTCAACGTGATCGAGGTTGTTAGGAATATTATGGAGAGGTGGGAGGGGGAGTTTTCATGGGGAGCATGCATGCTAGCCCAACTATACCAGGCCATGTACATTGTCTACTACAAATGATCATTGAGTATCACCCATGTGACTCTGTTCCAAGTATGGGTCTAGGAGAACATTAGCATGGCGAGGCCAGGCATCCTTATTTCCAGTGTGAGAGATGAGATGCTACCCGTAGCCTACTGGTGGGGGAATGAGTATGGATGGAGACTCCATTATTAGGAGGTGGGTGATTTGGAGGTGTGGCAGAGTAGATTAGATGGAGTGAGGGAAGATCAAATCACCTAGAGACCATACCTGACATGGCGCTTCTAGGGATAGAGGGATGATGATAGGAGATGGAGGGGCTACTTCTTCTCAGTGTGTTATTTGATCGGTCGGGACCCATTCATTGTAGAGTTGTACATGCTAGATAGGGTTACTATGTAGTTCAGGATACAATAGGATATTCCTGTAGGACCCTAGAGGTTCCAACAGATCAACTGAGAGATGACAACTAATTGGGGAGAGAAAACCACTAGAGAGTATGCTTGAAAAATGTGGGATGTAGAGCCAATGACACAGTACCCTTAGAGAGGGGGACCGATAGATGCAAGGATTATAGTTTGATAAGCTACATGGTGGGAAGAGAGGCAGCTAGGGTGGATCACCATAGTGCAGCCTATTGTAGGGGCACTAGGATTCAGATCAGACGATGAGAGAGAGCTGGCGAGACCAAAGAGGAGGATGAGGAGGGGTGGTCGACAAAGGAGAGGAGATGGGGATGTGGAGATGTAGTAGGTGGGGGGAGAGAAGAAAGCCATGGAGGTGGATGAGGATGCCCCATCTTTACATCCACTAGTGATGGTACCATACGTGCCACTACCACCAGAGGATCCTGTCGTATTATTGACAGGAGTGCTAGCTAAGCTAGGCTAGGCATTGCAGAGAACAGACTAAGAGAGTTAAAGGCAGACTAAGATAGGTTGTAGAAAAAGGTGGGACAACTATAGGCAAAGGTACAATAGTTACAGGCTGCACAGGGGAATGGAGATAGGGCCTTTGAGCATTTAGTAGATGAGGCCACAAAGAGGCTACATGAGATGGAAATGTAGAGAGATGATCTATAGAGGCTAGTGGGGGAGCTATAGTGAGGATTAGAGGAGATGCAGAGAGAGCATAATGAGGCTCAAGATAGAGTAGAGTGTGTAGAGATTACCATGGGTGATGCAGGAGGATTGTTGGAGAGGGCAGAGGTAGTAGATTCACAAGTGTAGGAATTGTAGGGGGGTGAGATGTAGGGGTACAAAGGATATCCCAGCTAGAGGGGTAGGTAGAGTAGATGCAGATGATGCATGAGGCTTGGGAGAGAGAGAGGCGATATATCAGTGGCTTGCAAGACAGGTACAAGATAGAGAGGGACTTGGCAAGGGCACACACAACAAAAGCAACAGACTACATAACAGAGGTTGGTTACTATATGGGGCCCTATTTCAGAGAGGTTCCAGATCCTACATGTTGAGTGCCACCATATGTCTGGATAGTTCCAAATATGCCAACACCATCACACTCTGGGGCTATGCATACACAAGGATATAGTAGCTTCCACAAGACACCCCTCCGAGGTAGAGGTTCAGTGCCAGACTCCCCATAGAGGTTAGATGCAACCAACACAAGGTAGACAGGAGATAGCATATTGATTTTGATAGGTGTAGGATGGATGCAATACACAAAGGTAGATGCTACAGATTCTTTTCACATATTCAAAGATTGATTGATTGATTGATTCTTTATTCTTTATTCAATTAGGATATGTAGTCTCTGTACTTGGTTAGGGCTATGTACTTGTATGTTATTTTATGGATTTTGATAGACCTGATGATGGATTTGTTATTATGTTTTTATGAACTTGTTATGAAATTTTATGATCTTTTATTATGGATTATGATGGACATGTGATGGACACTACATATTTTGATATTTATATGATATGCGCTACACATTTCCAACACCATGTGGTTATTATGTGGTGACATGGATATTTATTATGCATATATGATAATGATGTATGCATGGGATTATAGTGATTTATTCTTTTGTCTATATGGATGATATGGATTATATGTATTATGTCTAATGCTTTGTGATGCAGGATTTGATGGATGATTCATGATTTCATGATGTATGCTATGGATGTGATACTAATGCTATGTGATGTAGGTGGAAATGCAATTATGACTTATTGTGTATGCACATGCAATATAATATGATGATTGAATGTAATATGGATGATTGCATTATAATGATTAATGATGTATGTATGTATGAAGTGAAAATTTAATGTGATGCAATGGATATAAATATGTGATATATGCACATGTAATAATAATATGGATAAGTGTAATGTAATGCAACACATGTGACGAAAGGAATGAAAATGTTTAGAATAATAACTCTAAACAGGTGGAATGAAAATGAACATGGACTTAAGATGCTTAGAATAACCAATCTAGATTAATCTAAACAACTTAGAATGATAATGGAAATGGTAATGCAATGAGATGATAATGAGATGCAATGAACCTAGAATGTTTATACTAATAGATCTATATTAGTCTAAACAACTCAAAATTGATATGAAAATGATAATACAAATGAAATGATAATAAAATGTAATGGAATTAAGATTCTTAGACTAACAAATATATATTAATCTAAACAACCTAAAATGATAATGACACTAAGAATGCACTGAAATGATAGTGCAATGCAACTAGGTGAACAATGATGGGTGTGGAAATACATCACATAAAAAGATGAATGATGATGGGTGTGGGAGTGCACCTGCAAAAACCATTGGAATCCTGATAGGAAGAATGGGTGAATACAGAACATTTGCACAACTGAAATCACTAACCATAGGCTAGGGGAATAATAGGATGGGGGAAATGCAATGCAATAGGATGAGAGATGAAATGAAAACCTGATGCCATTTTTCCAAATTAGGAGTATTTATTTTTGCTATAGCATGGGAAACAATATACCAGGGTATAAGGAACCAAGGCCAATTAGTGTCCAATGCATAAAACAAACACAACAAACAAGGAGGCTATCCCAACACCGCAAAGCCACAATGGCTTTGGTCGGGCCAAGTATTGGGATAACCACAAGCACACAGGATGCCCTAGCATAACAAAAGACCACAAAGATCTTGGTGGGTACTACATGCGACAACCAAGAAGATAGGAACAAATAAAAGATCAAGATATGCCCCTATGTCCACTTGTCAAAGCACACCATGATATGATGGATCGTGGAAACCCTTATAGTGTATAATAAGAAGATCAAATGATAAACAAAATGCCAAGAGCATGAAAAGGTCACAATAAATTTAAAATGTCATTTGCCATAGGATAAAAAAGGTGGATGGGATTGATACGATCTGATTTAGGAAGGATACATCCTGTTAAGAGAAAGGATGGAAACTAAACTAGGTGATCAACATGATTCGGGATATTTGAAACCGATTGAACCTCACGATACTAGTGGATCCTTCTTGTTAAGAACTAGTTGGATAGGGACACACTTGATGACACGACATGAGATCGACACACCCTAAAGACCTAGGGGCTTGGGGGCTAATCAAAGATTACCCTTTCCTACGTGAAAGTGTAGAGCCCTCGTAGTTTGATAAAAGACCAACGACTGACCATGGATAAAAGTGGAAAGAGGACAATGGAGACAGATGGAAGACAAGGACTAACACAAAAGGATGGGAAAATTCCTCAGGGCTGATTTAAAGAATCCAATGCTCAATCAAAGTATACAAAGTGACAGGTGAGTGGGATGTCGATGGGAGGATGGAATATGATAGGATGCTAGGATAGGATAACTAGATAGGATGGATGGAAACATGAAGTGACTAGGATGCAAGGTAGATAATGATTAATCCCTCTATGAATGGATCTTGTTGCCAGGTTTTCACCAAATGTACTTATCCAAGGTGCCACCAAGGGTGATTTCCACCATAGGACAAATTATTTCTCTTCACTATTTTTGAATTTTTTGAATTTTTCAATATTTTTACTTTTTTTGATATTTTTCAGGATAGGATAACCCAACTGACTCAGGTGTAAAACCTCTTCAAACACATGATGTTGACAGGTTCCTCCAAGGTCTCTCCTTTAGGTGTTGCAAGTCTATATGGCCCAGAACCATATTTTTTTGTGACAACATACATACCCAACCAATTTGCTTCAAATTTTCCCTTCTTTTATCTATCTTGTTGGGTACGATGGTTTTCTTTTAGGACCAAATCACCAACATTGAACTAGCAAGGATGAACCTTCTTTTCATAGTTCCTCCTAAGATGATGCTAATATGCTTGAAGGTGATTGTAAGCCTTGATTCATTTTTCGTCCAAGGGTTCAAGTCGACTAAGGCATGCAAACCGAGCATCTTCATCACTGAGGAGATTCTTTAGAGATATTTGGAGTGATGGGATCTCAAATTCAATGGGAAAGATTGAATTGACACCATATATGAGAGAGTATGGAGTGGCACTAGTGGGAGTGCAGATGGAGGTGCGGTATGCCCAAAGGGCGAGATTAAGATGGAGATGCCAATCTGGACTAGTGTTATTGACCAAATTTTTAAGGATCTTGATAAGTGTTTTGTTGGTCCCTTCAACTTGGCCATTACCTTGTGGGTAACAAGGAGTGGACTAACAATGTTGGATATGATATGTCTCACAAAGGTGTTTCATATATTGGTTTTTGAATGGCTTGCCATTATCGGTGATGATGGTGGAAGGAAAACCATATCTACAGAGAATATGGTAGAGGATGAATTTGGATATCTGAATACTCATGATTTGAGAGAGTGGAATTTCTTCCACCCACTTGGTAAAGTATTCAGTGGCATTGATTATGAAGGTATGGCTATCGGATGATGGAGGGTAGATCTTTCCAATCAAGTCAAAACCCCATTGAGAAAAGGGCCATGGTACTATGATGGGCCACAAGTCTTGTGCTAGAGCATGGATTAGATCTGCATGTTGCTAACAGGGAATACACTTCTTCATGAACTCACAAGAGTCATGCTCCATGGTAGGACAATAATATCTAGCTCTGAGAATCATTTTTCTAAGGCCATTCCATTAGAGTGAGACCCATAAACATGACTATGCACCTCGTTTAATGCAATGTGGGATTCTGATTCATTGAGACTTCGAAGGATGGTTTCATCATACCATCTACGGTAAAGCATATCTCTGACAATGGTATATTGAGAGGTGCACTGGATAAATGCTTTATGTTGATTGTAGGTAAGGTTAGGTGGTAAGATGTTATCATGAAGGTAGGTGTAAATGTCATGGTATGAGGGTGAGTTAGGACCTACAATTTCACACACCATTTCATTGTTAGGGATATCATATGTAGGGATTAGTAGTTGCTCAACAAGAAATTCTTAATCTATGTGATCTTTGGGCATGTCGATAAGGGAACCAATCATATCCATTGCATTTGCTTCTTTGTTCCAGATTCTAGGAACCTACTCAAACAAGATGTAGGTGAAGTATCTCTTAAAGTCATCCACCATGCGTTTGTAAGGAAAAAGCTTATCATGTTTTGTTTGAAACTCATCATTGACCTGTTTAATTATGAGTTGTGAATCACCAAAGACTCTGAGACGAGTGATATTCCATTGGATTGTGATTCTTAGGATAGTGATTAAAGCTTCATACTCAACAATATTGTTTGTGCATGGAAACGTGAGCCTGAATGACTTAGGAATATAGTCACCTTGAGGGGTGATAAAGAGGACACTTGCACTAGCTCTGTTATGTGTATATGAACCTGTGAACCCCAATTCCAAACTTGCATGAACAAAGCAAATAATCAAATTATTAGATAAAAATGTAAGGTTAGAATAAGAATTCCCCATAAAATCCATTTGCATCGTTAAAGAACAAGGAAAAAAATGAAATAATTGAGCAAATACAAACAAAGATAACTATTCCTATTCTAAAACAAAGAAAACACTTGATCTTATGGGGGGATTGGTGCTACTTTGATGTGAAAAGTAGCCCTTTCCCAACCCATTTTTGATAAGCTCTTGATGATGGATGAACACGATGTCAAATGATGAAGATTGTGCATCAAGATGAGAAACTTGTGGAGATAGATACTAAGATTGTGGAGGATTAATACAATAGAGAAACTCTCTATTTATAGAATAGAAAGAAAGAAAAATGAAAAACATGGAGGATGTGGGATTAAAAACCAACTAATGGGAAGATGCAACTTGTCAACATGTGAGAGGTTGAGGAATGAGCACATTTTGGTCAATGTGCCAAAGAGGGGGAGATTTGAAATTTGAATTTGATGAAAAGATGAGTTAAATGCTAAGTTTGACTTGTGCAAGAGACATGTAAGAGATCTTAAATGCTTTGTTAGATGTACATGTCAATTTGGGGGGAGATTTGAATTTGGAAGAATATTCTCTTTTTATGCCATGTTGAGAGAAAATGGATAATTTAATAAATCAATAAAGTGATTTATTTGTGCAAGTGGGAAAGCTAGAGAAAAGAGGATTAGGATTAGCATTAATCATGGTTTGATTAATTTAAGATGATGATTAGGTGATTTTGACTTTTGACTTAGATACTTGGATTTATTTAAATCAAAAGGGAGGAAATTGATGCACTATCCATTTAATTAAATACATTTGATTTAACTAAATGAATAAACTTTAGGAGATAATAAAGTGATTTATTTAATTAAAAAGATAACCTTAGGAGATCAATCAAATAAACTTGATTTAATTAATTGATGGGTGAATATGACTTAATTAAATATGCATGCTGTCAATTTCACGTGTCTACATTTTTCCCCTCTTTGAAGCAATGTACTTGTTGCGTTGGTTCAAAGAATAAACTTACAACGATCAAAATTAAAAAAAAAATCTATTTTTTTTAGATGTCCCAACAGAAAGTACACTGGTACATTGCCCCCTCGAGAGATCGAGTGAAAAGATTCAATTTGAGGGTCGATCTCACGATAAAGAGGTTTAAGATGGACATATGGATGGTTATGATGATGATGCAAATGATAATGCAATGCATGTGAGATGGATGAGATGGATGATGCAATATGCTATGATTATGAAATTTATGTATGCTGATGATTTGTGGATGTAGGATGGATGCACTAGCGAAGATGATTACCTATCCTGGTATGATGTTGGTGCAGAAAAGAAGAAATGAGATGATGACAAGAGGATCCAACAAGCCAACTTTATTAGAGATGATGATGAGAGATGGATGATTTTCTTATCAATAATTGGAACTTTAAAAGGGCTACTTACCTTATGTTTGATAACACACATAGGCACGATGCATCAAGGTATAAAGAACTAGGATGTCGTTGCACCTAGTGCGATGGACTTTGACTTGATAAATAGATAGGAGTATTCTTGTTCACACTTGACATACAAAAACCTTGCTAGGATGCACCTAACAAAGTAAGTATTCGCCAAGTTATATTACAAGAATACCCAACAAGCACAACAGACAAAAAGATAATGATTGATGCCCCATTTATTTCTCTCTAAATCACTTTGATTAGACATCATCGAGAGGTCATTGGAATGAGCGCAATAAAATAAATAAAAAAGAAAAGATCAAGAACACAAACAAGTCAATGTTCTTCATACCTCTAGCCAAAGGGATTTGTTTTGTTTAGGATAAGAACTGAAATGATTGCAAATAGATAATGCCCATTGTAGGAAGAATGCATCCTAGGACATGTTAGTGGATGGCGGCACATCGTTTTGTTTATCCAAAATGTTTTTCCAAAAGATAATGCCCATTGTAGGAAGGATACATCCTAGGACATGTTTGTGGATGGTGGCAAGTTGATAGGTTGTTCAAAAAGGCTATTGATATAAGGTTGATTGACATGTTTGTGAATGATCAAGAGTTTGATTTTGCATCTAAAAGTTTATTGTTTCGATTTTGATTTTGCATTTGAAGTTTTCTTTTGCTAATTGTTGTGCTTGTTTCCATTTGTATTGTCAAAGGATGAAGGTGATGATGATTTATTATGAATGGATGTTCATTGCGGATGAAAGCGAAATGGGACAAATGCATTTTTTCAAATATTTGGATGTTTTTGATGTTTTGAAATGTTTTGAGGCTATTTTTGATATTTTTTGAGATTTTATGAATGTTTTTGGATTTTATGTCTCGGGGGCTGATCAAAGATTATCCTTGCCTATGTTTAAGCTTAGAGACGACATAGTTTGGATGGTGTTTTTTTGAAATTTTTTGACTTTTTGAGTGTTTTTGGATTTTGATATGATTTGAATGTTTTTGGATTTTTCACACAATTTTGACTATTTGGATATGGATATGTGTAATGATATCAGTGCTAAGTTGTTTTGGGATTTTGTTGGAAACCAAGCTAGGGTTGATTGATCAGATTGATGGATTGATGATGATAACATTGTTTAGGATACACAACAATGCAAGGATAACATTAAGCAACACAAGGATTAGGATGGATATCCCAAAATGATGAGGGATTGATGATGATAACATTTTTGAGGATACACAACAATGCAAGAATAGTGTTAAGAAACACAAGGACTGGGAAGGATATCCTGAGATAATGATGGATTGATTAGATTTGATCAATCAATATTTTGAAGCTTGGATTGAAACAAAAGATGTTTTGGATGATTTGATGTGACATTGAAGCTTGTGTTAGATGCAACTGATATTGATTGTTTGTTCAATGAAAGATAATGCTTGATAAAGAACATATTCTTGTCAAAATATGCCATGGGCTAGTGATTTGGAATTTTGGCTCACAAATGCTTGACCAATTTGATTTTATGTTTGTCAATGTTCGGATCACCACATGGGTATGTGCAGGATCATCATGGAAAAAATAGGCCCTTAAGTGGCGAAAAATTCATAAAAATCAGAGTTAGGCAACTTGATGTAAAAATTTGAATAAGTTATCTATATTATTTCAAAAATATGTAAGAATAAAATATTTAGCAAATTGAATGTAGTTTCTAAAATACTAGGTTTATTTAAAAGAAAAAAAATCTATTTGGTGAAAATTTGAAATTTCAATGCAGTGGCACTTAAATTTCAGGGAAAAAATAAGAAGTGGTGTCTATCTGACCACCCTAACCACAATAAAATGATAATTATTTTTTATAAGATTTTAGATATAAGTAGAGGACTCATGTCCCTATGTGATGCATATTTTTTTGTAATTCTTTTCTAAGTAAATAATTAATTATGAATTTTTTATTACAACTTTTAAAAAATATAAAAACTTGTATGTCTAACCACCTTAACTTGGTCAAAACTTCATGAAATTCAATTTTTTCTTTTTTAATCCTATAGTATGCAAAGCATAGAATGTGACACATGTTTTAGATTCAAAAAATATGAAATCATTTGAAAGCGATAAATGTTTTTCAATCAGCCTATCAATCAGGACTTTAGTCATAATTCAAATAGAAAATTAATAATAATTATTTATTAAATTCAAAATAAAGCATAATTTATATTGGAGGAAATATGAGAATCTCCTTTAAAAACCCTTTTCGTTTAATCAATTTTGGGTTAAAAAAAAGTCATCAGCCACATACCCTACAAATACCCATCATATCGCCATTTTTTGGCCCATCATGATCCTAGACATACCCACATAAGTCGAAGCATATAGATCAATATTTATTTCCAAAGCTAGATGTAAATATCTGCCCCTAGTGCCTAGTAATGTATGGAATGCTATGGATGGATGCTTGGATAGGTGTGTGGATGGATGGATCAGGTAAGCATGCAAAGGATGCCAAGGATTATCTTCAAAAGATAAGGTGTTCAGATAGAGGATGGTTATTTGGATAATTCTTCATGGCTCAGATAACATTGGGTAGGATAGGATCAATGAAAATGACCCATGTTAAGATGTTTACCATAAGCAAGTGTAAAGTGTGCACCAAAGTTTCATCAAGATTAAGATAACTTGGGTCCTATGAATGCAGATGGATGAAAATGAATTGGATAAATGGTTCATGGATGAATGGATTTATTATGGATAAGATGGATGGAATGTTTGCTTTATTATGGATGGGATGGAATACTAGATTTTATTATGGATGGGATGAGATGCTTTTACTTGAAATAGCGCACGTAGATGCTCGATTCTACACATGACGCTTGTTTGCTAGGTTTTCATCACGGTACCTGTCCAAAGCCCCACCATAGTGGTTTTCACTAGAGGATGATTTTTATCTTTACTGTTTTCATGATTTTTTTAATTTTTTGGATTTTCATATTTTTTTATTTTTTTGGTTTTTTTGAAAGATTTTAAGCTCATGTTGAACCACCTTGTGGTGTTGATGTAGAAACTTTTGTCATAATGTTCCATTGATATCCTGCCTAAAGAAGTTGTTTTGCCAAGATACGTGCACTTGAATACAACTTTTGAGATTCTTGATATGCTTTGTTGATACCGGAGTTGACTTTGTCTTTGTTCGCACATCGCGATAGAGTGCCTTCTAAATCCTTATGATGAAGGGTCATTGCCAACACATGGTCAATGTGAGAATTGGATATTATGTGTGGAGGTGTGGATGGAGTGTGTTTAGGGATAAGAGATGGATTGGTTGTCAGTTTTGAACCTTTGACTCTCCAAACTTGGGAAGATGAGCAATGATGGGTGGATACAAAAGTGTGTGTGGAATTAGGACCAACTACTTGATATTCTTTGTATGTTGCTTGGGAAGCCTGATTTTTCTCTTGTGGATGTTTTTGATGGATACATTTCCCCTTTTTATTTTTCCCCATAGTTTCTTTGACTAATGGAGTTTGATAGGGATGATATTTCTTTGTATTTTTTGGTATTCATGTGTATTTGATTTGTCTGATATGATTCTTAGCTTCTTTTTCTTTGATAACATTATTTGTGCTTTGATTCAAATCTTTCTTTTGATGTTGGTCCCAATTCATGGATGGGGTGATGGTGGATGAAGATTTATGACATGGCTGGTTGTAGTATTGACATTGGTTTCACCATAAGGACTCTTCGTGCTCCCTATGTTGACGTTTTCCTAAGACATAGTTTCCCCCAGTATTGTGGAAATATTGCCTTCATGCTTTGATTCTTCTTGTCCTGAGAGCTCTTCTTTAGAATGCATTCTCTAATAAATGACCACCGCAGATGATGTTATTGGAATTTGCTGCTCTGCTGACTTCAAAATATCCTTTTTTTTTAACCTGTTTCCTTGAGTGGATAATGTTGGATATCTTTATTCATGATGTCCTTAGTCTAATTTTCGGATATATTTGATCCTGATATTGACAACTTAGTTTGAATGTAGGAATCAATAACTTTCTCTTTTTATGTAGTAATGTCAAGAGTAAAGGAATCATATTCTGAATGAAGATCATCTACATGTCCATCCAAAGAAAGTATCTCTTGGGTAGATGGAGGAGTATGTGCTATATGGATATGATCATTATATACAACATCTTGTATAGATAGGAGAGTGTCCATTAAATCATTATAGTATCTTGGAGATACAAATTCTTGATCTTGAATAATTTCATAATTGCTTTTGACATGCTTTGGATCAAGCTCTTGACATGGGTCAATTTCAAATGATCCTTGGATATGTTTATTAGGGATGGGAAGTGGCTCGATATCCTCTTGATCTTTGAGTGGACTTGGATCAAATGTCGAGATGAGGATTCCTTCAATATCTGCAATCATGAGGTCGAAGGATGTCATTATGTCTTGGGAAGGACCAATGCTAGAATTTGGTGAGAGATGTTGATCATGCTTAAAAATAAATTCCTGAGATATGTCCTCTAACTCATAAGGTGAAGTAGAGAGATTTTCAATATGATCATTGGTCTATGGATCATATATTATGTCAATGGGATCAAATAATTCCAACACTATTTGAAATAGATCACTAAAAAGTGGCTCTTGATGTATGGTGAGTTGATCATCGGATGGGGTAGAAACATATTCAATGCGCTCAATAATGGAGAGATCTTGAACATTATTCTCAACAATTGTGGCAAAGAGATTGTCAATGTCTTCAACCATAGGGTCAAATGATGTTGACATTTTTTTAATTGGATCGTTGTTGGGTATTGTTGGTGGATTTTGATCATGATTGAAAAGTGACTCTTGATGTATGTTAATGGATAGATCTTGATCATTGTCCCCAATAGTGATTAACTTTTGATCAATAATGTCTTGGATGAAATTTTTGATTCGAATACAATCTGATGTTGCGTGTCCCTTTGTTTTGTGGAAGCCACAAAAGTGCTTCTCGTTATACCTTGGTGGTTTAACTAATGGCTCTTGATAATCCTCATAAACAGGGAGTTTAATGGGATTTTCTTACACTAACTGTTGCATGACTGATTCGATGGATCCTGCAAGTGGTGTGTATTTCTGTTTGTTAACTTGTGAGATTTGACCTTGTGGTGATTGATTTTGGAGATGTGGTGATTGGGTTTGTTGTTCATGTTGTTGATCTCGATTTCCAACCTCTTGACATTAGAGATATTGTTCTCAATGTGGTTGTGGATACAACTCAATGCTCTGATGACATGGTTCAACCAATGGAAGAGTGTATTGATTTTGGAGTAAAAATGTCTCTTGTTTCAAGGCTTCAGTTAGTTTGTCAAGTGAAGCAATTTGGTCTAGAAAAACTTGGTCTTGATTTTGATCTTGGCACCCTTGATATAGTTGGTTTGGATTTTGTTTAAGTGGATTTGGAATGTATATTTGTGGTGTCTGCATGAGATCATGGAAAATTTTATTTTGGACAATGGTCTGATTTGGGATGACGTTTAGATTTGGCATTATAGGTTGAAATTGAACATTGTTGTGTTTGGGAATCACATTTCCTTGATTTAAAGGTAACTTTGATATTACATGGTGTTACTTGAATTGGATCAATACATGGAGTTGTTAACATATTGTTTGGACTTTGAACAAAAAATTTATGATTCACAAACATATCTATCCCAAAGTTTACCAAAGGTGGATTCATGTTTGGTAAATTGGTACTTGGTGTATTCGCATTTTTCATGTATGGATTTGGTGGGATGATGTTGTTCGTTTGAAGAATCATGCATTGATTGTTTGGTCGATAGACTTGTAGGTTTTTAATTGGATTTAAATCTACCATCGGGAAAGGTGTTCCAAATTTTTCACTAGGAATACTCACATTTTATGTACCATTGAGGTTTGTAGGAGATAATGATCCCTTGTATGGATTTTATAAATGTGAGTTTTGATAATCAATTGGCATTGTAAGGCCTTGAGAGTTTGGTTGGTTTAGACCACTCGTGATATATGGAGCCAATTTATATTCCATGTTCCTCTTGTGTTGAGGCCTAGTTTGGACCATAAAATAAAGATCAATTTTCAAGAGTGTGGGAGGTAAACCTCTAATTCTTTGGATTGATCTAAACTCTAGGTACAAAAAATAAAGTCTAAGATTTTAAGGATCAAAAGGATGGTGATGAGATATGAAAGATGGATGATTAGTGAATGATTGGAACTCTTAAGAAACCTTGAAGAGGATACTAAAATTTAGGACTTGGATTGATGTTTTGATTTGATTTTGATAGTGAACTCATAAAATCTAAGAGGTTGAATGTTGTCCTAGAGTAAATTTGTCCACAAGATGCTAATTTGACTAAATGTGTAAAGAAGGATTCATCTAGACAAACCTAACCAAATAAGATGATTTTTATTTGATTTGATTTTGGATTTTGGATAGTGAACTCATAAACCACAAGATGTTGGATGTTATCAAGGGATAGACTTGTCCACAAGGATAAAAAATTTGACTAAATATGTGAAGGATTCCTCTACACACATCTAATCAAACAAGATAATTTTGATTTGGTTCAAATAATTTTCCAAAAGTTTAGCATGAGGTATTTTTTCAAGATTTCCAAGAATTGTTTGTGAGGTGATTTTGATTTTGATTTTTGGGGATGAATGAAAGTGTTGATTTTGATCCTAAGAGACTTAGAGAGACTTTGTTTACTAGACCAAGATATTGAAGAACATGCTTTTCTCTAAGAGTATTTCAAACCAAAAGACCAATGTTTGCTCAAAAGATCATAAAAAGATAAAAAAGCACATGTGTTGGGTTCAATTTGAGTTAATGTTGGTTAATGACTTGCTTTTACCACAAACACACTTCTTGCTTTGTTTTCAGACTAAATGTCTATGTCTCAATTAATTTCCATTCCATAAGGTCCATTATGTGAAAATCAAGGTTTCAAGAGCATAGTTTCCTA